>CAJPEX010000245.1:0-44560 GCA_905338405.1 Notodromas monacha | reverse complement strand
TTTTTTTCTAATTAATTAACACGTTTTTATTAACTCACTTTCTTGTCTGTTTGTTTGTCCAGATCAAATTTTGAAACTCAAATTTCACTCACTTCCCAACTAGCTATCAAGCTGAAACTTTCAGGATAGCCTAGAAACTGATGACAATGCAATCTTTTGTGAAAAAATTAATTTTAAGAATATTTTTAAAAAAGAATAAAATAATTATAGTAGATTAAAAAATTAATCTAAAAAACCACATTTTCAAAAACCAAAAAATAACCTTAAACGTGGTGCGCATGGAGATTGTTGGGAATAAGTGAAATACAAATGAAATGAATGCGCACCACATTTAAGTTTATTTTTTGCTTTTTGAAAACGTGGTTTTTTAGATTAATTTTTTAATCTACTATAATTATTCTGAACTTTACGCTGCGTAGTTAAGGCGATATTCCGCAACGCCAGCAGCTGGCTGAAACAACTCTAATTTATTTATTTATTTATTATCGTGTGCTGCCTGCTGCATGGTGACATAAAAAAAATGTAAAAACAATTTGACAGAACCTATATATACTGTATATATATATTTATATATAGTATAAGGGGAGAGGCACACAAGTGAAAATGTGAAGCCGAGTATTGTACGTGACTTGATCCTGCTGATGATTAATTCACCAAGTAGCTGGAGGTGAAGGCCAGTGATTTGGCGCCCATGGTGGCGAAGAAGGAGTAGTCTGCCACCAGGACAATGGGGCACGTGTGGTTGCTCAGCAGTCTGCTCCACCCACGGACATCCTTCAATAGTGGTGGTGGTGGTGCTGGTGCTGCTGCTGCAGGGCTTCTTCTCTTCTTCCTCGTCGTCGTCGTCGTCGTCGTCATCATCCCTGCTGGACCATCGTCAGCAACCGATGCTGCACACGAGTACCGACGACGTCTTGCTGATGCTGCTGCTGATGATGAGTAGTCAAGCCCCGTCTTTATCAAATCTTGACTCGTCGTCGTCCGATACACTATGACGGAGTCTGGTGGTGGTGGCACTGCTGCTGCTGATGATGATTCTGGCGAATCAAGAGGCCTAATCGACGCAGGCTATGAAAAGAAAAAGAAAAAGAAAAAGAAACAAATTATTCATTCAAGGTGGATAGTCCACCAGCAGCGACATCTATGCCGAGATGACTAATTTTTTCAAGAGGTATGTTAAATTCAAATCGATGGTTGCTTCTTATTTTCAGCCCCAGCACGCGCCACTTTATTTTATTATTTTATTTTTGCGCGCAGAAACCCCAAAGAAATGCTGATCTAATCAGCAAAGCGATCATGCGCAGTTTCCTTCTTATTGTTTGCCTTTATTCTTCTTGAGATCATTATCCGTGTGCATACACGAGGAAGTATTCACGAGCGTGTTTCTTGTTTTTTTGAGTTTCCCGTTTGAGAGAAGTTTTTTTTTTTTTCTTCTCGGAATTCCATGGAAAAACGCCGCCAGCTGAGTCCCTTCAGCGATGCAATATGACGATGAGGAGCAGAGCTGTACAATAAGCGTGTATTGAAATTTAAAAGCCTCGTATTTCGTCTATGGAAATGAAAGATGTGTACCGTACGTACAACGGGATTTGTGCCGATTCAGGAGAGTTTTCGGAAACGCTCTTATTTCCACTTATTATTCATGTGTGTGTGTGTGTGTGTGTGTGTATACAAGTGCTGTTGCTGTTTCATCATCTTCATCGTCATCGACATTATCACCGTCTACCTTGACAGGTATTCAATCAATTCATTTTCCAATGATCTTATCTTATGATCTTATGATCTTATCTTGATTTCAAAGCTCGAAATTTAAAAGAAAGAAGGGCGCATTTTTAAATGGTTGCAGTATACTGATGACTTCATGGGCTGCAGCTGGGCTGGTATTAGTACTGCAATTCATTTATGATGGTGGGCGATTCGAACCATATAGTACCTTCTTTTTTGCATGTTGATAATATGCACCAATAAAATAACGGTCGAATAATGTATATCCATATTCTTGCAACATACAAAGTTATAGCCACTGCTGGGACCAAGGAAGAAAAAAGCTTGTTTACCAGCACAACAAAAATTCCTATAAAAACACTCAAAAAGCATATTATTGCTGCAATATTGTGTTATTGGGTCTGTGACAAAAGAATACAATACATTGCACATTATACAAAGTACAAGGGAATTCATCAGTGATTAGATTAAACTATATATATACAGGTATAGTACCTCCTGCAATTTGATGGTCAACATTTGCAGAGAGGTTGACTTGCACTTTGACCCTTGTCCCACAATTTGTCCTGCTTTGGCCACTTTTTCACATTTTTAAGCTGATATTTTTGAATTTCACAAAGTGTCTGGCAATTTGACCCTTTGTGGACAAAGGATTAGGTCAGGGTACCACCTGATGTACAGCAGTATGAAACCAAATAACAGGGAGGTTTTATAATTTTTTTTGGTTCCCCAATAACTTGAATAGTGGCATCTCAAATAGCAACAAATGGAATATCAACCACTTGCACATTTATAAAACTTCTTTTAAAAAGGTTCTGCTGTATTTACTCACATGCATGACAAAATTCATGATATGAAAAAGATACCCCTTTACTTTCTGTGACTGAGAAGAATTTTTCTACCTCATTATTTGTGAAAGATTGTGCACAATAAAGATCTGCACCTGCAAATGAAATATATATTCAAACAGAAGACTGCTGTGTTTGCTGAAATAGCGCCAGATAGTGAATCTAACCAACATAAAAATTCCAACCAGAGTTTCCCAGTGGACAACAAATGGTTATGAAAGTGGGTTTTGAAAATGAATACAGTACTTTGGCACCACAATTTCATATTTGAAATGAAAAACAAGTGCTTCCTGATTTTGCTTCTAATCTAAGGTATTAGCATACCCTTTCAAACTTCCTCCCAAGCAGCAGACAAGAAACAATTTGCCAAAAAATGTTTTCTCCACTGATGCTTTTGGCCTATAAACGCAAAAACTGAAATAAAATAGTTTTAAAAAAGCAAGTGCGAGTTGTCGCTATATCCCAGATGTCACTATTTGAGTTGTATTGTAACCATTTGTTTGTTTGTTTCACCATTACTCACTCACGTCGATTCTAATGACACGATCGGAAATGCGATTCCACAAAGAGCCAGTCACTTGCTTGCTGCCATCAGGCGGCAAATGAACCACAGCCTGCCAATCTGCATCATCTTCCACTGCCCCTTTCCAGATGCTGACAATGTCTGTTCATTGAAAAACAAAAACACCTTTTCTATTTAGTATAATTGTGCCACATTTCTAAAACAAAACCATACAACAAAAGAGATTTCTACAAATTGTATATCTAAACCTTCCTGATAAGCCGTCTCATCTCCCTTTCCATCCCTGGCAAGAACCACTGGGAGTCCAGAGTCTACTCTTTGCAACCTCAGCCTGAACTGTCTGTAAACAAACAATACTTGCATGAAAAAACAATAATATTCATGAGCCAATGCTGTATAACAACCTTCCAAAGGCCTGAAAAGACACCAAAACCGCAGTGGACGGATTTCCTTGCTGGTGACCTGACTGCCAGGAAGTCACTTGGATGTCCTCAGGCCTCAGTACTTGGAAATGCTCTTCAGCATCAGTACTCGCAGAATGACAAAAGATGGCCAGCAGGACAAGGTGCCACGAGATGGCAGCACGCTTCAAGAAGAGTCCCCCAAAAGCCATGTCTGCAATAATATATTAGCCCTTAGATAATCACTCGTCGATTTATTCGACACCTTCTAGATTGAAAAGCTCAATTTCCTCACATACATGTTCTCTATATATACTCCCAAAATCTTTATTGAGGAATAAAAAAAAAACAAAAACAAAAGTAAAACCCTTGAAGGTGGTCATATATAGGCATGTTTGTTGTTACACAGATGTCGCATCGAATACTTACCAGCAGAAATCATTAAATTTTACTTGTGTCTGAAATTTATAAATGTCTTTATATATCAAGCAAAACATTTAAAAAATCAGAAAAGCCGTTCGTAGGACAGAATAAGTGGATTTGTTATTCATTTCCAGATGTCGCTTCATCGCACAGTTTCAGAATAACTTGGAAAAAGTCAACCTCTGGATTTCTTTACGCATATAATTTTAACATAAGTGAGGATGAGATTCTCTTAAGAGGGAGATTTGTTTATTACTGTATTGATCTTAATTCTTATTGCATACGAGGGTCGACAGGAAAAAAATTATCTACAAGAGTGAACTGCTGGGTTTGTTTCATTTAAAAAAAAAACCATTCTAATTTTACAACCCCTGAGGTTGGGCAGTTTTTGTATTTAAATGTTCAGAAAACCACAATAATCTTCAGTACCAGAGAAGCTAGAATGCAGCTTGTAAATAAACAAACATGCACCAAAAGTTCTCTTGAGAGACATAAGCAATGTATGGGCAGTTTTAAGCATAATTTAAGTGAAAGACAACATTCTCCAGAATGGCTTTTTTTTTTCTCAGCCCAAATCTGATTAAAACCACAATAATATCTCCAAAAAGTTGTAATAATCATTTTGTAGCCAGCACTGATAGAGAGCTCATTGAATTTCGAAAAAAATGCAGTAAATTAAAATATTGAGATCAATAAATTGTATTCAACTAACATATGCCTTCATATAACTCTTAAAGTGCTACCACAAAAAACCCCATTTAATACTGTACTCGTTTGGTGCAACAACAAAAAAACTTGTAACACTTGAGAGTTACTGGCAAGAGTAATTGAGGGAGAGAGAGAGAGAGAGATACTCAAAGAATAATAAGCCATGAAATAAGAAGATATACAGCCCATTGTACAGTACACCCATCAGCAGTAGACATGATGTGACGCCATTCGTGCGTATAGATGTCGCTGGCCCACAGCGCAGCCCAGACATACTGGGGGAGGGCAATTGATGTTGCAGCAGCAGCAGCAGCAGCACAACAGGACAACCCCCAGGGGGGCATTCAGCACACTGCTGGAACTAATGCGAAGCGACTCTGATGATACGTATCAGCCGAGATTGGAGCTGGTCTTTTGCTGCTGCTGCTGCTGCAGCAGCTCCTCCTCATCAACTGTCAGGCTGAGGAGGCTTTTGTTTCCTTCATTCCAGGCTCTGCTCGTCAACTCAATGCCTTGGGGTAAAGTCAAGGAAAGTGGGGGTGGGAGGAGGGGGGGGGGAAGCTGTATATATATAGAGAAAGGGCTATAACTTTTCTGCTCTAATACATATATATATATATATGCTTTTCCTCCTCCTTTTTTTTTGTTTTTGCTCTCTCTCTCTTTCTCTCTGTTGTAGTGGAAATAAGCAGCAATGAAATATTTTATGCTGGACAGGATTAGTGTCAAGCAAGAATATCACCATGCCACCCCTTCAAGTATGGGAGATATGAGGGTTTCCCAGCAATAATCTGATGGGTATCTTGTATCGAAATAAATAAATGGTCAGATATAGGAGAAGAAGAAGAAGAAGAAATACATGTGTATGCTGGAGTTAGCTGTCCTGCAATATATACAACATCAAGTTTAGCTTATGACCTCTCACAAATAGAAATTGAGCCATGCCATTTGACAAAATTTCCTTTGCTTAAATGATGGATATTGCAATGGATGTCTTGAAACAATAACAAACCAGCAGCAATGCAGCTCAATACTCATCCCATTCAACATTTACAAAGCCACAAGTTCCAATTTAAAAAAATATAGTACAGTATATCAATTACTCCAATTGGTTCCAGTGCAAAACAGAATAAAAGTTTAATTTCAAATAAAACTAGGACGAGTACATTTTTTTCAAAAACAGTCAAGAACAATAAGTGAGTAAATTTCTGTATCAGTTGCAAACGTTTTTTAGTCACATGCTTAGCAGCGAAAAAACCAAAAGTTCACAAGGACTTCTTTGATTTGCTCAAAATTTAAAAGCCCATTTTAATTTGCCAAATAACTTGGAAACGTGTGCGCGTTCATCTTTTCATTATTTTGAATTTCAAACTGAATTGCTTCCATGGTTCGGGCCAGCAGTCAACTGTTTGCTGAGAATCATCAACTTGAAAAAATAAATTCAAGGCTTTTTTTTGGTCATCACTTTTATTTTTTATTCTTTATCCTGAAACCTATATAGAGCGAGTGCAATATTGCAGAAACGATTCCACAGACAGCAATCCAAAAATAACTACCGATGAAAACGATAGACGGCGGCCAGAATCAAGGGTAAACAAAAAAAGGCCTGTGTGGTCCTCAAACTAGGATCCCTTCGGATCCCCCCGAGGATCTCCCGTTTCCCTCTCGGCCAAGTTCCACAGCCCGAGACTTCGTCCAGCAGCAGCAGGGGGGGTTATTGTTGTCAACTGTCACGGGGGGTGCGTTGATGACAAGATTTGCATCAAACGGCATTAAAGTGTGGAAGCAAGAATGCCGGCTTTCGAAATCAGCTCCGATTTCCGCACTCGACCGGAAATGAAAATCCCGCCGACGTCCGGAAGTCGAAACACCAAGCCCCCCCCCCCCCCCACATCACATTACATCACATCAGCAGCACAGAGAATAAGGGGAGAAGAAATTACGAAAAGAAAAAAAAAAAGATGGAATAAAAAAAAAAATGTCTCTCATCTGGACATGGAATAAAAAATATATTCTGGGTCCAGATTTTGCCTCCTTCCTCTTCTTCTTCTTCTTCTTCAACTTCTTCTTGTTCCCCCTCATTTTCCTTCTCCTCCCACTAGATCCATTTACGTTATTATGCACCCTTATACATTTATATATATATATATATATATATATACGTACCCTCTTCTTTCCTTTTTTTACGGCCTGACGCCATTTGTAACATCTCGTTTCCCCCGACGAGTCACAGGCAATAAACCCTCAGGAAGAGCGACAGAGAGAAAAGAAAGCTGGGATAAGACTTCGCAGCTTAAATCGTCTGTACCCGGGCTGGCAGGGCCGTATAAAAAAAGAGAGGAGGAAGAGACCGGATTTAGAAAAACGTCTCTCTCTCTCTCACTCACTCACTCCTTTCCCTTTCTTTTTTTGTTTGGTTTGGGGTCCAGGTACAAACCAGGGCTTACCACTTTGTTTATGGAGCAAATGTTTCTATATAGGTTATCAACTGGCAAAAATTAATCAAGGAATATATATATATATATAGAGGAATGGAGTAATTGGGGTGGCAGTCCAATTGCTTCATTTATACAACTACTGTAGTTTGCAACAAGGTTGCAGACCAGGTATATGTAATTTAGAAAGGAACTTGGCTTAATTATGGTGTTGGGATTTTTACCAGTCATCAGACTCTATTTTTATCAGAATTAGATTCTTTTAAAGTCTTGAGAACAGGCTTTGTTTTAAGAACCTTTGGTGAAGAATATTATATTGAGGCAGTTGCAACAAAAGGGGACACTTGATGGCTATGCAAAGCACGTTTAGCAAATCATGGTGATACAAAAGATGGGTACACATCAATTCATCTTGTAACATGATACACAAATCTCTTTGTATAACGAATACATTGTGATCACAAGTCCAAATAACTGCAAACAAAACGTAACCTGATTTTATTGCATATATGACTCAGAATAAAGCAACTTTGTGACATTTAATACAAAGTTAGACAATATAAGCAAACTTTCCAAGAGCCAAATCTGCCAAGTTTAACAATGAGAACCTATGCCCTGATATATGCAAAAGCAACATGTTCTGTGATTTATTTATTGAAAAAAAGAAGGGTAATTTCTAAAGTGATGGCTGGTACAGTATAAGCATACATTTAATGGCTTACAATGTAAAGTGAAGAATACATTTGGTAAGATAGAAGGAACAGAGGATTCCCGAAGCAAGTTCATGTTATCTCACCTGTGCCTGCATATCTATTTCAGAAAAGATCCCTATCCCTCCCCGCATATACGTTTATATACAGAGTATATAGAAGCGCTGCAAATGCAGCCAATTTTATACGGAATCCCTCATCATTAATTAATCACTGAATTAAATCCTCACCACGCACTCTGCTGAGGATATATGCCCAAATGAGAATATCCACTTTATAGCAATATGATGAGAGTGGATTTTCCCACATCCAATAATTGGCTGCTCATCTCTCTCTCTCTCTCTCTCTCTCTGTCTCTCTCTCCCTTGGCAAATGAGAAACCTTTTGTTCTCGCTCACTGCACTGTTTTTTTTTTTCCTCTTCAAACAACAAAACAAAACTATGTGCAGTTATTGTTGTTTGTATTTAATCCGAATACTCGCAAGCTGACATGAAAGCTGGAATAAGAACTCCCTCCTCATCCTGAGCAGACAAGAACACAACTGGACCAAGAAAATGCAATATTGTATGTCCCTGCTGCATAGAGGAAAGAATAAATAAAAGAATAAGGGGCCAACTTTCCATGATTCCTTTTTTGGGGGTGGAATCCACCAAGTGTGGACATGCATTTCCCCAACAACCCCCTCTCTGTCACAGGGTCCGACATGACTCACAAAACCCCTCGCGAAGGGTGAGGTGATCAAACTTGTGCAAAGGTTTATTGGGGCGTCATCTGGAAATGTGGGACAGCTGTTGCGCCAATTTTCCTTCATCCCCATAGCCCCTATAGCACACAGAACAAAAAAAAAAGAATGAAAAAAGGTAACACATATGAAAAGACTCTCCAAAATGTCTACACCCCCCCCTTATATTGATCAATCAATGCACAGAATAAATCATTCAATAATTCGGCATATACCTGTAACCCCTAAAATACTTGTCAATTAGTTTTAAAAATTACCTTGACTTTTTAAAAGTTTAATATTGACAAAATGTATTTCCATCATTTGAGCCAATATAGACGCAATTATCAATCTTGGCAATGTATTCACCGAAATAAATTGTCATATTTTTGAAAACAGAAATTGCTGAAAATCAGGATTTTAAATAGAACAGGATTGCATCTGAGCAACATAACTTTTAGAGTAAAAGTTGAGGTTAAAACAGGATTTAAGAAAGAAAAAAAAAGACTAGTTTCTTATTTCGCCAACAAAAAAGTTAATAAAGCCCTGATTTCTATTATATAGGAGGCACTCGCGTATAAGTTGTACCTGGACCTGTAGTAGAAATAGAGTTCGTGAACCTCATCATGCCTTGATGACAAAAAAAAGAAAAAAGAAAATAAAATACCCCCCAGCAGCACCATTCATTCATCACTCAGCACGCTTGACTATATACAGTATATATAAATTCGATCGAATCCCGGAATTTGCTGTCTTATTTCGCGGATGATAAGATGGAGTCATTGAGCAGTTCCTTGTGTATTTGACTGACTCTGTCATTTGCCCTGGGGCCATCAGGTTCATCCATCAGACCATGGGTCAATTCCTCGCAGCACCTGCTGCCTTTTCACCCACGTGTTTCCTGCAGCAGCAGCTGGGGTTCACTCTGAGATGGGTTCTCTATTAACACAGTGTGTGTGTGTGTGGGTGTGTCCCCCTTGGGGGGTGGAAAAAAAAGGAAAAAGAGATATTGATTCGTCAAGACATCGCCTGTCCTTTCCGGGTGTGGACGAGTCCCTAAATCCCCTCTCATCGGACCGCTCTCTCGTATATGCAGTAAAAACACCCACTATACACAGAGATGCTGAGAAGGAGAAGAATAAACAATCGAGGAAAAAAAATTGAGACTTTGTGGAAAACCCCCTCACCATCAGAAACCTTTCCCCAGGGGGGAGGGGGTAAGCAAAAGAAAAAAATGAACAAAGCCCGGGCATTTCGGCACAATTAATACCCCCCGTGGGCTGCTTCTGCTGCTATAAACACAGGGGTCTCACAACCGAGAACCGACCAACCAACCGACCCAATCTCTCTCTCTCTCTCTCTCTCTCTCTTATTCATTTTTTTTGGTTTCTTTTGAAATTTTCAGCCACGCGTGCTGAATATAAAGACCCCCGGTGGGTAATTATTACCGGCACACTTGCGGAAGAAACGAACACCCATCATCAGTATAGTATAGTACTGTACCTAACTCGTGCATATATATGTACAGTATATATATATGTGTGCTGGGGGTAATGCCTTAGAAACAACCCGCCCATATACAACACCAGGCTTATAGTGCTCTTCCAGCACTAAACCAGGCGGTGACCTTTATGTACATATATGTTTATATTAAGCAGGTGTCCGTCGTCGTGCTGTGAGGCCTACATATATACTGTTGGATATGCAGTACTGTATATGCATATGATTATGTTGGTCGCTTTATTCTCTCGATCGTCCATCCCCATCATATCAGCAACAATAACCCCGTTTGCATGTACTGCGTACACACGTGCATCACAGGTGAGGTGAGAGCAATAATTGATCGCAGCAGCATGTTTTATACATGTATTGTATGCAACATACGATGAATACTGTACTCGGTACAGTAGTGTATATACAGAGCAAAAGGAAACCGGGTGTACTTTACTATACTGTACTGTAGTGTAGTGTAGTGCATGTATATATATATAGTTAAACTTTAATGCTGTTGGCCGGAAGCCACCACCATGTGCATGTTGTTGTACAGTATATATGATATGCCTGATGGTCGACTACTGCTGCTGCTGCTGCTGCTCCTGAAGCAGCCATTTGTTTGTTCACGGGGGTCTGCAATCAATTTCCTCTTATAACCCCCTTTTTGCTTTGCTCTTTTGTCCAAGAAGAGCTGGGACACACACGCACACAAACACTTTTTTGCACTGCAAGGAGAGAAAGTGTTTTGCACAACTTGCACAGTGTCTCTTTATATCAATTGAAAGAAATACTGTATATATATCTTCAGCTCTCTTGAATTGATTTGTCAATTGCATATGATCTTGGTTATATATAGGGGTATATACAGTACAGTACTTTATAGATATGCCTCTCTCATGTTTCTGTGCAATATATTTAACAAAGTAAGCTTACATTTCTGTCGAATTTTAAATGACACATGCTTAGTGGAAATAAGGAACACAAAATGTCATTTAGTATTTTTCCACGTGGCCACAAAGAATGAAAATTCCCATTTGTCTTTGTGAATCAGCAGTGTTCAAATGCATCATGGGGATAACTTTTGTGTGTCATAGCACAAAGGAAAGAAATCTTCCTGATATTAGGGCTGGAGTTGAGAAGCCTATATAGAAATTGTTTAAATGTTTTCTTCAGGGCTGGCCTTATTCTAATCTGCATTTTTACCCATGTCATTTCTGTGTCTTGTGAATGTAGCAAAGTACATACAGGTGGTACCTCGAAATTTGACCATCATCCTGCAATTCAACAGTTAAATTTGCTGGGAGGTCAACTCACAATTTGACCTCTGCCCTGCAATTTGACCTGCATAAAAAAGATGCAAAATGTCAAATATCCTGTGGAAAACATCAAATTTGACATTGTCTAGCAAGTTGACTGGTTCTCAATTTCTCTAGTCCAGCAATGGATTAGGGTTGGTTTGCAGGGCACCACCTGTATATACACAAGTTAATAAGCTCATATACTGTATTAGTAAAAACAAAACAAAAGCTCCAGGAACATCACTGAGATTATTGACATTTCAAGTCTTGATTTAAAGGTTTGCAGGGGTTCATTTTTGGGCTTTGATAGGATCTTGGAAGATTACTGTACTGTAAATATGATAGAAAAAGGAGTTTAGGATACCAGTACAGTTGTATGTGAAAATGCCACATGGCCAAAGAATTTTCCATGACTCACCAAAAAAAAATGGCAGAATGCACCAAGGGTCTTTGACTCATTTGATTTTGAGGGATCTAGTTTTGGATGGTCTTATTCTGATGGCTGCTGGCCATGTGTAATATATTGTACTGAACAATAAGGAATGACCCTTCACACACACACACACTCACACACACATACAGACAAGTTGATATATTTTCTAGTTCCGTTCCCAACAGCAGCAACTTTTTCTTCAAACCCCCCCCCTCCCCCCCCCCCTCTGCCTCCTTTTCTGAATTGATGGATCATCAGGGGGGTGTTTGTGGGTGCAAGGAAGGATAATCCACCCCCAGCCTTTTCCACCCACGGCTCCTTCTATAGCACACACACACACACACACACAAGAAGAGATCCCCCTGGGGAGGGATCCTCACCCTCTCCATCCCTGGAAAGAAAATCAATCCACAAATGAACCATTGAGAGATTTGTGCCTTTCTCCAGCAAAAGCCCCCCGCTTGCTTCTAATTGCACCCTGGTCAGTGAAAACATGGCAACTACATTTCCTGTCTGACCCCCGGATTTTTCTTTATCCTCTTCGTTTGTTTATCTTTCATTTCCCAACCTTTCCAGGGAACACTCACAAGATCTCTCAGGAAATAAATATACACATATATATACAGTACAGTATATTCGCTTCAGCAGTTATGTGTACGCTTCTTTTCCCATTTTCTTGCTTTTTCTATACAGGCATATGCAACTGAAAAGGAATATTTTATCCTTATCAGATGGAAATGCCAAACTCATTACAGCATTCTATTGCGGTGTTACGCTATACGTTCATGTGAGAATAAGCATAAACTCAGTGTTATTGCACAAATACCATCAAAATGTTAGCGTTTCTCATCACAGAATGGTTATGATTTTTCTCATTTTAAAATTTTCGACCATCTCACTTGTTAAAAAGGGATTGACGGTTTCAGTAATATAGATTATAGACCATGGATTGCAAAAAACTTTAGCTTTCGAATGAGTTTCATGATAAATCCTGGGATTCTTTGTTATGTAGTCTATTCACAAAATTGTGAACATTTTGAAGAAGGTGATTCAAATTGAAGGCAATTTTGAAGGAAAATGCTTACATTCAGATTCCGCTTTTCAATATTTTCCATGTAACCCTCGGAAAAAGTAAATTATAATTATAATTTAGAGTAATATTTACAGGTTTCCGGATTCTCAATTTATCCTGAAATTTTCTCCTGCATGATGTAATTTCTGCCTTCAAAAAGCCCCACAGCATGCAGCTGCTGTGGGCTAATTTCACGACCCCGGAGGAAAATAAACAGAGGAGGTCTTTTTATTGCTGCACATGGTATTCCCATGCATAAAACCCTCTTGTTGCAAGTTATCCAGGGATTAACTGAATCACTGGCCAGCCACAGCATGACCTCAAGGAAAGGTTCTCTTTGCTGGGAGGAAAGAAGGAAACCCCCCCATCACCCACCCTAGAAATACTTGCTAGATATGATCAACACACTGCTGCTGGCTGCTTGTTTCCCTATATATACTCCTGTCCTGAACTGTACTCTTCTTTCTCTCTCTCTCTCTCTCTCTCTCTCTATCTATCTCTCTTTTTCCTGGCTAGAAACAGAGAGAGAGCAAAGCACCAGGGCTCAGAGAATAAATTACACCAGTGACCCATCAATCTTGAGGCACTGACTCAGCAGCAAAGTGATGGAGTTGCTTCCTCTCTTCTCTTCTACAACTGCATCATTCATCCTTCCACAAATTTTCATGGCCTGCCCACACACTATATATATATATACTGTACACCCCCCTCCCCCTTTTGCTGCTTTGCCAGCAGCAGCCACCAAAAGTAGACAAGAGAAGCATTTATGAAGGATGCATAAAATATGCAAGCATATATACGTATACATGTCTATATATAGAGAGGAAAAAAATAAAGTCCCGTTTGTTATTGCACACTATTTCACACACACGTGTACATTTTTGCAGCAGTAAAAAAAAGCACTCTTGAGAATTGCACTGCTGTACATACTATAGTTTACATGTATATATATATATATAATATATATGTGGAAAAAGGGGGAAATTGGGAGGAGTGACAACGGGTGGGGGGGAGAAGAGGTTTTCTTCCTCAAGTGATGTTTTTCTAGATATGGCCGTCGTTTCCAGACAGGAACGAATGGCCGGAACAGGATGCGAGGAAATGGGGCAGAAACCTTTAACCCAAATAGGGGCTGATCTAACTTTATTCCCATATCTTATCTGCGAAAACCCGAGCTGCTGAGGGGGTGTATGCTGCATAGATGGAAACCCGGGGGTGGGATGAAGGACAGAGATGACAGCCTTGTTTCTATATCTATCTATCTACATCTATATATATACATATATATGAATATATTTATGTTGCTTTTCTCTTCCATATGCCAAGAAAATAATGGACAAAAGGCCTCAAAAATTGGAATTATGGAGGTTTAAAGCATTGCTTCTTAGGGAATTAATTCAGATGGGGACTTGAACAAATTTAGTGTTTGGGTGGTATTTGACTTAAGGAGCTTCAATTTATTGAGGTTCAACTGTACTATACTAATGAAACCATTGTCATCCTAAGTCATTAAAGGTTCTGCCAAAATAAACTCTATCTAAATCAGACATCTCTTCAATTTCAAGAATTCAACTCAGTTTACATCCTGTTTTGATAACCTTTAAAATTTGAGAAGATTTAACTCTTATGACTGGGGTTTGTGCCAAGTAAATGGTACTTATCCTCTTTTACAAAAGCAGAGGTCTCATATTTTCCTAACACACTCCATCAACAGAGCCCAAGACCAACAATGAGTACAGTAAGAGTGTTTGGACACTCCTTTAGAGACTCTGTATGACTGATGTGCATGAACATAAATGGACTGGCACAACATAAAGGAAAATGACCAGTGACAAGACCAAGAAACAATTTGGGGGAATGCAGCCTCATGAAATTTACTCCAGAAAATCATGCCTTGAAACATGAGTATTTTCTTCATGTGTTTCAAGACACACTGAATATTTATAAGATAACATCATATCATATCCCAAATTTTGATGTTGGTTTGTCAGGTGGTACATTTTGTACCAGCACCGCCCTTGACTCATCCATGCAGGAATTGCTCCATCTTTCAACAAGTCCTAATGACTCAGGAGACCTTCTCCCTCTTATTTCCTACCACATTTTTCATGTCCCCCTGCTGTGTATATAGTGCTTATGATCCTGAGAGGTGTATTTGTGCAGGAGCCAAACGCGGTAAAACATGCATGTGTATGTTATTTATGATGTGTTTCACATCAGTGAAATAATGAAAAAAAAGGAAAAGAGGCGTAGGAGGAGGCAAACATGACCATGAGTGGGGAAAAAGCATGAGAGAGAAAAATCCGCGCCATGTCAGTGCTGTTCATTGCATTACTTCTCCAACACAGCCAGATCTTTGCTATAGCAGGCTATGTGTTTCTCTTTCCTCTTGCTTTTTCATATATTTATCCATTCAGTTTTTTTCTTTCTCTTTGGTGGATTATAGGATAAATGAGATGTAATATGGAGGGCAAAAGAAAGAAAAAAGAGAGGAGGAGATGCTCTTTTCCTGTGGCTCATTTTTGCGTTGGAGGTGGGAACCCTGAGGCAGCACACTCAAAGTTGTTTGCTGCGCTCTGTGTGGTGGTGGTGGAAGAGGTTCTGTTCTCTTCTTATATTCACAGTATATATACTGTATATAGTCTTGCTAATGGCCACGTCATGAGATGCATTTCCTCTTCCTCCTCCTACTGCTGGTGCCATTTTCCATTTCCCGCTCGCATCTTTTCAGTTTAATCTCTGTGCTAAAAGGCGAGTCCCTGTTTTCTGCAACACACATACTGTATACTGCTGTATATAACCTTTTAGCTCTTTGGCTCATACTGTATACAGGATATCTGCTGAGATGATGGGAGAGCTCATCTTTTGTTGTTGTGTCTTGTCCTCCTGACAACTAAGTGGCAAGTTTAGCTGATTTTCTTCCTCATTGTTTTCCCTCTGCAGTCTTCATCCCAATATAATTTATTTATTTATTTATTTATTGTGAATTACTTTGATAAGAATAAACAAAACAAATCAAGAGAAGCAATGCAAAGGCCTGGGGAATATTCTGTGTAAATAATGGCTGCCTTTCATTTTCCCAGAAGAAGAAGAAGAAGAAGCATTTGAGGCTTCTTGTTCTTGTAGTGATGCTCAGCAGCAGGGGAAGGCAAACAACATGCAGTTGCTGGAGTCATCAGGCGGTTTTCTTTCAATCAAGAGTCCCCCTATAGTTTGCGTCCTTTTTTTTCATTATTTTGTACGTCTTCCTTCCTACCCCACGCACAAATAAGTTTTGCAACATTATAGGACGAGGGGTGCGAGAAGAAGAAGAAGAAGAAGAAGGAAAAAATTGGCATTGGGGGTATTTTTGCGCAAGCACCCTGTGTTCAGGGGATGAAAGAGGGGTGGGTCGGGTTTTAATGAACCCACGAAACACGTGTGCGGAAAAGTTGGCATTTTCTACTTTTTTTCTTTATTTCTTTTTTTTGTTTCCTTGTCCTGTATGTGTGACACAGAGTCGGGGTGCTTGATTGTGGCTAATTAGGAGCGCCCCCTTGCGTCGAGCTGAGACACGCAGATCTGATTACCAGCACACAGCAGCTGAAGACCAAGAAGAAGAAGAAGAAGATTATGAGACACATGGAAGTTGGTGTTTCACTGGGTGAGTGAGACTCAGTCTTCTCATACAGTATAATCAAGACCAGAAAAGGCACCACTGATCATTTCATGGTGGTGTCTGCTGCTGTCACCAAGCAGCTCAGCAGACCGACCCGTGCATATTATGTACCTTGCAAATCATGTTACGGGTCCCCACGGAAAATGTATCGACGTGAGCAAAGTACTCAACATTCCCCTGAACTTGAGAAAAAAATAAATAATAAATGTTTTTTTTTGCCAAAATTGAGGTGCCTTTCTTATATACATGTGGCATATGTGAATAGAATAAGTCATGGAAAAATATTTACTGGGAATATATGCATCTTCAACAAATTTTAAAAATGTCAATTCTGCATCAGGAAACTTGTTGGGGACATGCATGCAGTCACCTCAACATAAGAAGTGAAGTAAAAGCTGGACCTTCTAGTAAAAAAATAAAAAAATGAGAATAAACACAGCAAAATCACTCTGGGATAAGGCCAGCAATCCCTTTAGGATTCATCATCCTGGTTCAAATTTCAGGATGTATTTCAAAATTCCCCAATGAATAAACTCACAAAGTATGCAAAAACTCAGCAAACTCTTTTCACAGATAATTGACTACTGATATAGATAAAGCAAATGTTCACACAGGAATGACTCTGATGATAATAATGGAATGATGATAATGGCAGAAAGCGTTCATTATTTTTTACTTTACTGCAATATTAAAGGAGGAGATGAGCTCTCGAGTTTTTCAGGATTTCAATTACAGTCCACCCCTGCACAACAGACTCAATTTGTACAACACAGACTATAGTCTGTTATGCAAATTCAATTATTAAAAAATTAACATTTTTGCTTTTTACTAGTGATTTCATACCAACAGAAGCCTATTGAATGGATTTAGTCAATCTATTGTGCAGGAGGAAAAACTGCTTCCAGAGGCAGTCTGTTGTGCAAAAATCGATTGGGTGGGACGTCCGTTATGCGGGAGTTGACTGTATTACATAATTTAGTTTAATTCATCTTCAATGAGCGAAGCTAGGCAAGGCACAGTTGCCCAACAACACTTGAATTCAGCCGTTGTGCCTATTTTCTTTGGAAGAGAATAATTCTTGCATTTTCCCAAAGAAACATGGTGATGGGATAAAAGTAAGAAAACATCTCAGACTGCCATGAGCAAAGATGCCAATCAGAAAGAAAATGTTCTTCATGTATTTTTTCATTCTTACACAAAATGGCAATCATCTTTTTCTGCTGTGCATCATAACAAAATAATTTATCTACTCATTAAATAATAATCGCATAGAGAAAAATAAAATAAAGATGCACACCAGCATAAAAAAAAAGAGGAATCCATTGAGAAACCCAAGTTTTGCGTCACTGCTTGTAATTGAATGTTTATGAGTTCACATTCCTCCACTCAAATGCGGGGTACTCATTGAAATTATGTTTTCACATCAACTTCTCTCATCAGGCTGTTATTTTCTGAGCATGTCTTTCAAGTTGGTTGATATGCAGTACATTATACTGTACAGTACACTACTGTGCTGTACTGTTCTGCATTCGTACCCGCGGGCTGTTTTGATGTTCATCAGAATAATTGATGAGATGGCTTTCAACTTTCAAGTGATCACTTATTCAGATTCAGAAACGCAAACACAAAACTGACTGACTCAAAAGCAGGCTCACGTGGCATTCGTGCAAAATAACAAAAACTTGCATTTCATCCTGTCAAGCATCAAAACGTATTACAACTGAGCGTAAAGCATGTTTTGAGACGAAATACCTAAAAATGTGTTTGTCTGAAAAATATATTCAAGTCTTGTTTAAAACAAAAAAGTCTAAGCTTGTAACTTAATTCATATGCTACAAAATAAGCAGAAAAAGTTAATCACTCCAACAGTATTTAAAAAGAAATTTTTTATTGTTCATCCCTTCACTAAAAAAAATTGATACACATTTGTAGATTAGGCAAAGAACCTCCTTTTTTTTTAATCAAGCAAAGTGGCACATTCTGCACACATTTCCTGCCAACTGCGCGCAGTTCACGCCTCAGAGCACATGTGCCAATCCATCAGTCAAATCAGTTTTACAAGTGGTAAACAATCTCAGAGGAGACAAGAAAGGGGGAATGGAAGGAATGGCAAAGACGTCAATCGACTGGAAGAAGGAAAATAGAAACATTTCCCCTGGATGAGCAGCAAAAACACGAGGGGATGGTCCAAAAGTTTTTTTTTTTAATGCTGAAGTCAAGTTCTTTATAGAAACTCGCGTTTCCGTGTCATTCCAAATTCTGCAAGATCAATAAAATATCCATACAAGATAGAATAATCTAATCTTCACTTCATCAAGAACAGCCCTGAATTCTTGCCCATGAATTCAGCCAGGCTTTCTTAATAAAAACAAATTATCAACACAAAAATTTGAAGTGGACCACGATTTTGAACATTTTCAGTGGGAAAATGCCTAAAGCATTTTAAGCAGATAAACTTTAAAAATCAACCAGTGATAAATTGTACTTTGAACTTTCTGCCTTATCTTCAAAGTGTTATAACAAGCTACCATAATTTTGAGCAATAATGATTGTATTCTGTCTTTTTACAAATTGAAAAATTCAATGGACATGCATATAGGTGGTGCCTTGCAATCCAACTGTAAACCATTTGCTGGGTCGAGTTGAGAAGTGGTTAAAATCGTGAGACAATGTGAAATTCAATATTTTCTAAATTGTATATATCCTTTTCCATCTGTATGTGGGTCACATTGTTTGGCAGAGGTCAAATTGCAAGTCAACATCCCAGCAAATTTGACTGAAATTGCAGGGTGGACAAATTGCAATGTACCACCAGTATTCTGAATGCCTGCTTCTGGAATTGAATTCTTCCTCTGCACTAGATTCCTCAGTATATAGGTGATGATGGAATAATCCCTGCATCAGTCTATACATACACAATGAAACCCTGTGCTAAATCAGTCACCATCAGCATCAGCAGGTCCCACAAAGTTGACATAAACTTTTGAAGTAAACCTCGGTAAATTCCCAGACACGTGTGTGTCTGCATGGAGAGACTGCTGGATACATGTAAAAGAAGAGAGAGAGAGGATGACGGGTGCGTATGTTGGAGTAGAAGAGACAGTAGGAGGAGGGTGACATCAGCACAACAGCCGCCATTTCAAGCAATCCCTGTCACTAAGCATCCATCTCCTCTTCTTCTTCTTCTTCTTCTTCTTCTTCTTCTTCTTACTCAGCAGCAGCACATGAGTGAATGTCATTAATGAAAATCATCCTGCTGCCTCTAGCACAGTGTTCCCCAACCTGTGGTCCATGGACCAGCAGCACTGGTCCTTAGAATTTTTTTTTTTTTTTGCCAGTCCAAGGTAAAATTTCTTCATCAGCAGGATACATTTATAGAAAGTAGTATTGAGGCCTGTTATTGTAAATTATACAAAATTGTGGAAAAATTGGCAGTTGAAATTATCTGAGAAGAAATGAAACTGTGCATTACAGTATCACACTTTACGCTTCAGAAATATATCTTCACCTGTATGAAATGCATGATTTTTGCAATGCCAGTTTTGTTTTGAGGACTTTATGGCAGGAATTGAAAAAAAAGTTTCTGAATTTCAAAAGTGTATGGAACTTTGCTGGTCTGCAGAAAATTTCATGAAAAATTTCCAGTAGTCTGCAAAAGATTTTATAAAAATGTGCTGGTCCACAAGCAAAAAAGGTTGGGGAACACTGCTTTAGAACACTTTGGTCAAATTAATGAAACTTTTCTTTCAATTCCCTTTCTTCTCTCTCGCTCTCTCTCACTCTTCGTCTTACTCCTTTTTTTTTTAGAGAGAGAGAGAGAGAATATGTATATACTGTATGGGTTTGAAAAGGCACATGTTGACCCCAACGCAGCTGGTGTGTGATTGATGGTGCTTATATTCTTGCGCCTGGGGTTTCTCGAGGGAACTGCAACCAAGTGGTTCACACGCCTCGGGGTTTCGGCGCGGGGAACGAACGAACGACACAGAGACCCACGTGTATTTTTTTTCTTTTTGCTTCCTTCATTTCTCCTCACTTCCCAAATGCATTTCTTTTTTTTTTTCAAAGCAAAGAAAAACATTCAATTTCTGCTTCTGGTTCGTCTGTCTTTCCCGTGGGATACAAGGCGCGCAGTTTAAAAAAGCGCGACAGAAGGATAGAACGCTGCTGCTCGCTGCGAATAATGCCGCCATACGGAGTACATTAAATGGAGCAGCAGACGGAGGGCAATAATGCGAAAACCGAGTCTCATTCTCTTTTTTTGTTGTTGTTGCATTTTGCATCATATTTATATACAATAGTTTCGCGGAAAACAAGTCGGAGTCAACGTATCTTTCACAACTGCGAGTGCCATTGATAAAATTTACTTCGTGGATATATATACAGTATATTTCGTGAATACCTGTTCAAGAACTTTCGGCAAGTATTTTGCGTTGCATTGTTCAATTTTATTTAAAATCCCTGTATTTAAAAATAAAAGTTGCGCGGGGAAAGAATTACTAATAACAGCATATGTTCGCGGCTAAATGGAAGAAAGAAAAAGTATCGGTTCACCGATGATTTCCAATTCCAGTTATACAACTTTTTTATGTACCGGATGATGCCACCAGTTTTTTTTTTCTTCGAAGATTAAATTCAGAGAGGCCAAGGACATTCAGGACCACTTATTTGAATGTTGTACTGCGATCGAGGCCTTGAAAACGCGTTAAGATGAGAACTCGTCAAGCAAAAAACCTGTTTTTTTTGTGTCACTCTTATTTATCGCCCCCGGACAAGGAACAAAAATGTATTTAAAATAATTGCGAAGTCTTGAAACGTAAGAAAACACACACACGCAACATCCTGTATTAAAATAAAATAAAAACATGTCAGGTCATGGAGCTCCGATGTTTTCATGATGAGTAAGGTCAGTTTTTCCCTCCCTCCCTCCCTCCCTCCCGAGCTGCTGAGTTGGGGCTCGGCGCTCACTTGACCCCGCATATTACAGTACCTTTGAAGATGTCTGCGCCCGAGGTTGAAGTGAACTGGACGCTTTATTGGTATTTCTTATTTTTATCCTGGAAATATTCACTGAATGGATGAAGCGGACGTCAGAGATTATGTTCTCTGTCTGTTGCGACTGCTGTACTGTATGTAGCACCACTACCAGCAGAGGTCATAACATGCGCACCGGTGACGTACGCGCTTGTGGCTGCACCGGCTCATGCCCCGAAATTTTCAAGCGTCTTATCATTATGCAGAACAGGGTTTATATTTGTTGGCAAATAAAATGCCATCACTGCTTGCTGTGAGCATTTCAATAAAGCGGATTTACTGTTGAAAAGTTCCTTGGCATATATTCTTCAGTATGCTTTGAGAAATGCAGTACTGTATTTTATTAGAAAACAATTACTGACGATGCAAGTGCTTTCAAAGGAATATCATGGGAGTGTGCTGGCTTTTAAAGAATCTACATATGTGTACAAAGTTTGAAATTCATTATCATTTCTACTCTCTCTCTCTCTTATAATGCTATTACAACTGGAAATGTTTTTTTTCTTTCTCATGGATCATACGTTTTTGAAAATACACTAATGTACTTAAAAATGAAATGGAAGGCTTTCCATCCTTCTTATTTACCTTTATTTCATCCCGGAAGTTGCCTGGACTCAGTTTTTTGAGATTCAAAATTATATATCATTGCATGAGGTCATGAAGCCTCAAGAATATATAAAAGGTATATATGAAAAATACCTCCTGCACCCCAAATACCTACAGCATATATATCACCTGAGGAACTGTATATCCATAAGTTAATCCTGTGTTACTTCTCAGAAAGACATGTGAGCATTTAACAATACTTTCTTCAAATTGCTTATTCTACATGTTGCTTGACAAACAATTGACTGCAATTATATATTTGTATTATATTTTGATTTCAAGATTTGTTTATTTGATTATAGTTAAGACAACAAATAAGTTATCAAGGGAGGGCTATATACTGGGATGGCTGGAATAACATGGTGATTCCTATACCAGAACAAATTTGTCATTCATACTGGAATAATATGTGGTCAAGCGCCTCTTCTGCTGGAACAAACTTTAAAAAAAAATCTTCCTGTGCTTCCCAACTGGAATTATCTAAGTGTACAACACTTTTTCAAGCAGAAAAAGGAACTCAAATAAACCCCTGAATGCTTTCAGATATTGAAACAACAGAAATGTATTCCATAAATAACCCAATCTTATTCCATAAATAATTCCAGTTGTTAAGCACAGCATCAGGAGAATTTTGTTACAAGTTTGTTCTAGCAGGGGAGGCTTGACAACGTTATATACAGTATATACAGTAAAATCTTGCTACAACAAAGTGTTTAGGAAAGTATTGTTAAAACTAAATTAAAACCAGATTGTGGCTATATATTGGCCAGGGACAAAAAAAAGAAACAAAAAGAAATTCTTTGTGTCAGCGTCATTGCACTGATCTTCGTTGAAAATAAATTCTGTATACGAGGGTTCTAACAAAAGTTCTCGGAGTAGCATTGAAAATGGCATACAATTGAGCTGAAACAAATTTATTCTCTAGCCAAAGCATATTCTTTGGCACACAAAAAAAATCAGCCCGGTTTGACAATTTTTTTTAATTTTTTGCAAAATTCATCCATATAGAGTTTTGCTCTCCACTCAAAAAATGAGGCGCCCTTTTTTGTTGTAGCCCAGCTGCTTTGGCTAGAGAATAAATTTGTTGCAGCTCAATTGTATGCCATTTTCATTGCTACTCCGAGAACTTTTGTTAGAACCCTCGTATAATACCTGCATAAGGTGTACTGTACAGTACAGTGTATGTAATACCCACCCCCGCATGCCCTTTTTTCGCGGCATGAGCAAGCGCTGCAGTGCCGCTCTTCAGACTGGGGCGTTACTCCTGGGAGGTTCTCCACCACCGCATTAGTCGTTCTCCGGCTTGCGGACACTTGGCATGTCCGCGGAAGTTACGGTCAGAGGCCCATGTTCTGCATGCCAAACAGTGCACTCTTTTTTTTTTTTTGCTGTGACGATGTACATTCATGTTGGTGCTGGTGGTTTTATTCATTTTTTTTCGGATAACGGAGACGATGGTGACTCATCGCGCAGTGAACCCGGTCTTCCTTCGAATTTTGTCGTGTACATATCGGACTGACTGCAAAAAAAAAAAAATTATAATAATTTGACACTGAATTTAAAATTTTAAATAGTACAGCCGTGTTTCTGCGGAAAAGCGTGCCTTCCAGCATCATTATATATGTATTTTTTTTTTCAAGTGATTCTTTATGAACTTGTTGCTAATTTCTGAAAGATTTCGGGCAGTTTTCTCTCATTTTTTGTTAGTGTGTGTATTTATTTATTTGAGACAAGTCCATATAATCCGGGGCACCCAGCATCAGTGGACAGTTTTATTTATTTTTTCAATCCGTCCTCGATTTCGTGTTCAATTCTTTCTCATTTATTATTATTTTTTTTTGTGATGCAGGTCATGGAGAAATCACTGGCGGGAAATTCTGCCATGTCCCGTGTCACGCCTTCTACGCAGCGAATTCCTTTTATTCCGGCGTGTCAATAACAATTATTCGCGAGTGAAAAACGGAAAAAAGATTCGGACATATATAACACCTCACGCTAAATTTAGAGAGAGGAGAGTTATATTTCGTCTGCATTCATGCTAGTATAGTGTGTGCAGTGTGAATTGCTCATCACTGGTGCATGAAATAAAAACAAGTTTGAAAGAAGAAGAAGAAGAAGAAAGAAAAATTTGCGAGCAGAATAAGTATAGGAGAAGCATCATGCAGCCAGAGACGGGCTCCATTTTCACCAGGCTGCTGCTGATGCTGCTGCTGCTCGTCTGTGCTGCAACTTCCGCCCGGAATTCCGGTGAGTTTCTCCTGCCGGCTTCTTAAAAATGATGCTGCCTTTCAATGGAACGATGACTCATACATTTGGAAGAAGAAGAAGAAGAAGAAGAAAAAAAAATTCATAAATAGTGCTAGTACATCATAAGTGATGTTTTTGGATCAAATCCCCAAGTCCCCAAGCCATTTGAGTATATGAGCAGTAGGAAAGAATAAACTGTGGTGCTGAATGCTGTGTCCATAATGAAATGATAAAAAAATGAAATGATGAACCAAATGGACAAATTACAGTCAGTGGTCCAGTGAAAAGTGCGTGTTACATAGTCATCGTGGGCGATCGAATTCTCTTATTTACTGTTCTCTTGAAAAAGAAAAACTAAATATCTGAGGGACTCGAGTTTTCAATCGCATTTTGATTTCTCAACAATGCTCATTTTTTTCAAGTCGCATAAAAAAGTTGGTCAATCAGAAGAAAAAATTAACATGTGTGAATCCCAGGGTTCGGAATTCAATTTTCAAGCATGAATATTTCATCTGAATCCCAAGTATCACGTGTAAATTGATATTTTAATATTTGCGTTAAGAACAAAAAAAAAAGATCGCTGAAAGAAAGAACAACAGTCGAAAAAATAATATTTATCGCCCAAGTCTCGACATACTTTTATTTTGTAAATATTCGCCCTCTGAAACCTCAAAAAATTATTCTATGCAGTATTTTTTACAGCGATTCCATCAAGTGACTCCCGCATTTATATACAGATTGGAAAATTCCATGACATCCGCCATTATTTTCGTTGAAAAAAAAAAAATATTTTTTTCCAACTCGTCCCCGTGAGGATAAAATACGAGAATGCGAAAGAACAGCCACCTGCTGACGCGATCGTTTCTCAATTACCCGCCGTGAGACTCTCCTCCCCGAGAAAACCCGAAAATCGAAAAATATATGTCTTTTTTTCTCGCAAATCCCACCTCCTTCTTTCTTCCTTCCATTGAGAAAGAAAAAAGAAGAGGACGAAGGAATAAATTTGCAAAATATATGACGCGATTTGATTGAAAACGGCGAGTGAGAAAGATGTGCGAGAGGCGAGTGAGCATCAGGATCGTGATGCTGCTGCTGCTGGATCGAAAATATTTTATGAAGAGAGGTTCAGGGGGGGAGGGGAAGAAAAAAGACATGAGCAAGTGCTGCATGGTACTTGGAGAAAAAAAGTACTTGACCAGCAGGAGCAGCAGCAGCAGTACTCCTGTGTGCTATGAATAATATTAATAATGACAAGAGGAGAAGAAGAAGAAGAAGAAGCAGCGACGAAGGAAGGAAGGAAAAGACCAGCACCGCGGCAAAGCATTCGATCGAAAAGCCCCGTGCAGAAATTTTCATGCGATCATTGCCAGCGATAAGCGCGAAAGGTTCTGCTCATGTGTATATATATAAACTGTCGTACATGTAATACGAAGCAGGTCCCGCAGCAGTACTGATTTGCCATTTATTCCGTCGCGAGAAAATAGGATCCCCTTTCTGTCCTCCTGAATCCACGCATTACTTCCCCCCACCCCCCTTTTTTAAATATATATATATATATATTTATATCCCTCCTGCAAGCAGCAGCACGTCTATATCGGGATAAAATGTGATGACACAGCACAAAGAAGAAGCAAAAATTAAATATGACGAGGGGTTTCAAACGAAAATAAATAGAAATCAGCAGTCGGGTATTTTAGGAAGAGGGAAATTTCGCGGCTTATCACGGCATCATGAAAAGCCCTGTGGGTGAAAATCCCGCGGGTCCGATGAGACAAGAACCCCTCCCACACGTGCCTGGAAAATTGATCCCGGATCAAAAGCGGATGATCCTCGTGTTCCTCTCTTCTTCCAATCATCATTTCCTCTTCCATCGCATCATCTTGTATATATACGTGTATCAAGCAGTATAAAGTACTTGAATTTCCGAATGGCAAAAATGAGAGGCATATATTGTAAATCGCTTTTCTATCATCATCGTCTACTCAATTTCGTCGTCATCCTCATCATAATTTAAGGAAATTAAAGATCCTCTAATATGTACATTGCGCAAGAGTGTCATTTTTATGTACAGAAAATTATTTTGAGACATCAATTTCCATTTGGCGATTGCTAAAGATCTGCTTTGTATTAATTTGTTTGAAAAAAGTTTCTCACATAAAAAAAAAATGGCAAGGAAGTCTTTGATTTCGTTTTGTTATCGAAAGTTTTTTTTTCCTTATCCTAGATGATTGAGATGTTTCATCAACGGTTCCCTTCATACCGCCTCGTAAATACTGCACTTAATATTTGCACGTGATTGAGTTCTTTGGAAGTAGCCAGAAATTAGCATTCGCCGCGAATAAATCGTCTTTCGGGATCGCAGCTGAGAGATTGCATTTTCAAGTCCCAAGTCTGCAATTACGACTGTCGTCAAAATAATCCGAGGGTACCTCTCGTCAATTATTATCATTAATGCTCTTTCTATTTAAAAAAATAAAAATAAAACTCGAGCCTCCTTATTATTATATGCTGCCTCCGCGCGAGAAAAATAGAAAAAAGGCCGATTTGATGCACTGGACATTTCCTCCAAGAAAGAAATGAACCGTGGAGCAAATTTCGACGCGATGCCTGCGTAAACATCTAAATTTGGCACGAGCGTGTTGAGAAGATAAGACATGAACGTAGAGATTCGCGAGCTTGAGCCACATGGAGAGAACGTGTTCAGGATTCCAAGTACGGTTACTCTTTTTCCTTTTCTTTTTTTGTTTTTGTTTTGTTTTTTTTTTTGCTGCAAACATCCCTGCTTTTTCTTTGCATCTTGCGGTAAAGAGATTCACAAAGATTAACATGGAGAACTTCATACCGTTTTTTTTTTCTTTTTTTGGCACGCTGAAACGCTGCCCGTCAAGGGTGAATAAATTGCAACCGAGGTACGTGATGGTCTGACGGAATGGGCAGTTCGAAAAGTTAACGCGGAAAAAGTCCAGAAATTTATGATGAGTATTTCTGCGAGAAGCATGAATCAAGATGAACACAAAAAATAAAAAATAACCCTAATAAAGAAGAAAAAAAACATTTCTGACTCCTTTAGTGTATACGACTGATACACAATTTTTTTCTGGACAAATAAATATTGTGATAAGAAATAAAATAAATCTCTCCAACGCCCAGCAGTGTTTCAATGTGAAATTCTGTCTTTATTGACAACCGGTGACATCTACCAACACTGGAGCAGTCTGTCACTAAAAAAGGACGCAGTGTGAAAATAAAAAAGGCATCTTTGCCTCCTCACTTTTGCGAAGACCCGATGAAAAATAAATCAAATACACGTACAGAATAATGCAAAAGTAAATTTGAGAAAAAGAAATGTCTCAACTTGCAATTACGAATCCGTCCCAACAAATTGCATCAAATAAAAAACATAATTTTATTTAAAAAAAAAGAGTTTTCTCGTTATTGCCAAGTGTTGGAATCAATTATGCCAACACCGACAAGAAGTCAAACAAAATAGTCAAAACCCCTGATTTATGCTCAAGTGTAAACTCTTTATATTTCCCCGATATGAAACCAACGATTGAATCAAAAAATGTTTTTGAAACCCGTGTCATATACTCATCATTCACTCAAGCACGCAGACAATGCTTGCGAAAAGTGCAGCAATATACGGAGGAATTTCCGTACATGTACCGTTATTCTAATAGTCCTGTACTTGCAACTCAGCAGCTTGGGGAAACTTGTCCATTATTTCCATCACAAACACACACACACACACACAGACGGACAGACATACACTCGTAAAAATATATATATTCACAGGCAATTCAGTTTTGTTTCCAACTTGTTCCTCTCATATCCCGAGCCGTGAATAATCTGCCGAGTGGTTGGAATTTTAAAAGAAAAGAGGGAGAGAGAGAAATGCAATGAATGAAGGAAGGAACACCTTTTTCTGCTGAGGCTCAGGAAAAGTAAGCGAGGCGGGGGGAAGTAGTAAAGCACACTTGCATACATATATATATATATACGGATACATTCCTAGTCTGTATATATAAGGAGAACACACACACACACACACACATGGGGACCTTCCACAAATTCTCTCACTTTATATCCTATATGAGGGAGAAATAAATTAACGTGAAATAATATTGAAAACTTAGAGTTAATGCTTTTTATATTTTAAATCAATTGAGTAATTTTGTTTAAATTATAATTAGCTATAGGGTTCAGAATCTCATTTTTATATTCTAATATGGGCCTTCATAAATGTATGATGAGACTTGCTCTTGGTCAGAAAAAACTTCTATGCTGAGGTTGAGGCTTTTTGGAAATTTTGGGATTATGTGCATAGTCATACATTGTTATGACTACAACATAAACACTACTGCTGAGTTTTCCTCAATATTTCATTTTTTGTTACGCCTTGTTGCGTTCTATGCCCAACTCCATGTAGCATTCTGTTATAGCTACTTGGAATACCTTTCAATTCATTCCATTCCCTTTCTTGGTATATGTGCAATGAAGTATATGTCAACACCAATCCAAATCAGTTGCCAAGTGCATTCTGTGACCTTGCCTGTCCCAGATTATAAAAATGCAGGTATGACTCGCATAGTCAAATAAAAAGTCTTCCATCATCACCAGACTTTGCCTGCATCACATCTGCTCTGTGCAATACAAATAATCCTATAATTTGTGGAAGGGATAATGAAAGATATTTGGTCAAACATCTTCTCAAAATTTATTCTTTGCATCCTTTGGAAGCACACAGAAAAGGATTGAAACGTTTTTGACACCAGAAATTCTTTGACTTGGTTGAAAATATTTTCTATTCATGACCAAAGTGAATTGACTTGCAAGCCATTGAAGGCCAAAGATTTGAATGAATTTCTTCATCCCAGTTAAGGCAAAAGATGAAAATTCCACTACAGTAAACAGAGGCTTAAGGGAATATATATATATATATATATATATATATATATATAGGCTAATAATGAATGCTCTAGAGAACATCAGGAATGGTTTTTTGGGGGGGAACTTTCATTTGAATTGACCCTGTTAATTGGACATTGTTTTCATTTATTCTTGAAAAAGCTGTCTTTTGCAAGTAGTATACTGAACATTGACTATTCAAGAATTTTCCTATTAATGAATATCAATGTTGATTTCAAGCTGCATATTCTGAGCAATGTTATGCAGATTGAATGCCACCAGGCATTATTTTGGGATTTGTCATCACTGTGCATATGTATACAAAGTACTGCTTCTTATGGAAAGGTCCCACTCCTTTAATCTCACCTGTATTGTAGAAGCAGTGATGCTCGAATGTGCATATGCTGGCCACTACAGTTGTCTAATTTCGAGTTCGACAGGAATAAACTGCATCCTTCCCATCCCCTCTCCACTTTTATTTCCATTTATTTTTCACACACTTGGCACAAAATAGTTATGCCTTGCAAAGTCGTGGTCCAGCATTTTAATAAATTTTTTAAATGTGGCTTTGGGTCACGCAATGCGAATGTATATTTGAAAAAGGAAAAAAAACGATGTATACAGATCAGATGATGTGGGATCCTTGTGTTTTGAATAAGGTGCCTCGTCAAACTAAATCTTCAAGTAGTAGCTCGTTCAAAATTAAAATTCCATATCCAATTTTTAAAATGTGTTTTGTTTTGTGTTGTTGATGAACTTTCGGTAGAGCCCTCGGGAGGGAATTGATTCCGGAAGAAAACTGGACACGATTTGAATATGAATGCGGACGAGGCCACGTTGTTTCTTCTGTCTTCTTCACTAGGGACTTGTACAGCAGTATATGCTGTATATACGTATCTAGATATATATGTAGAGAGAGAGAGAGAGAAAGAGAGAAGCGGTGGATCGAGTAATGGAAACAATGCCAGCCTCACCACAGCAAAACGAGGGGCAAACACAAAGTTGTTTGCCTGCTTATTTGCAAATTATAACCTGGACTCGGGTCTGCTATATCATATTGTAACGTTCTTCATCAGTTGAAAAATTTATTTAAAAAAAGAAAACATTGGAGATGAGATCGAGAGAGATGAGGCAGTTATTGTAGAAGGAATCTTTGATTTTCTTCTTCTTTTTTTTTTTTTTTAATCCAAGAACCTGAGCTAGTAGGTGAAATACTGATGAAACGCGGGGAATCTCGTGTATATACGTAAATGTTGAGAAAGAGCCAAGAGGATTCCGGTAATTTATTCCTTCTCGGCTCTTGTGCTGGGTTGGGTCCTAATTTATTCACACTTGCTTTCTGCCCATTTTGCATTCAAATCGTGGGCTCGTCTCTTCGCAACTTATATATACTGTACATCCCCTTTCCCCCCCCCCCCCTATCCCCTTTTATTTTTAAATTGCTCGTCCACTCTTCTTTTATTTCTTTATATATTTCTGCTGTGTGTGTGTGTGTGTGTCTTTGGGTTCTTGGGTCAATTTTGTTTTGGGTGGGAATTGGGCTTCATTTTGGGTGTGAGGAAAGGTGGTTTTTCTCCTCGCGCGAGTGTGGGACTGACCCCGGGCTTTGTTTTTCCAGTATACGTACATACATACATATATATTCTTGTATGTGTGTGTGTGTGTATGTGTGAAGATTAGGTTTAAAGCCGGATGGGTTCTTTTTTTTTTTTTTGGGTGCATGATGCGAGGCACCCTGAGGCTCATCCATCAGCCCAGTGGGATATACTCTCTCTCTCTCTCTGGCTTTTTTTTGTCATTATTATTATTAGTAGTAGTTCCGTGTCTCTTGTTCTTCTTTTGCGTCTTCTCATATGTATATATATATATATATATATATATATATATATTTGCTGCAGCTGAGGATGAGTTGTGTGAAAAGTATTCTTTTTCTGCGTAGGACAGCACTCGTCTGAAGATGTGGGTCCTTTATTCAGTTTGTCTTGGATATTCTAATTAAAAGATGTTTGCTCAAACCCAATAATGGAATTTTCAAGAAAGAAAAAACAAGGTGTGGGGATAGAAGAGGAAGAAGGTGAAACAATAAGTACTTGGTTTTCATTTCATATGTCAGAAGAGTTAGTTGACTTTATTTTATATTCTTCATACTGCTGGATTATTCACATGAGGATCCAGTGCTGGAAGGGGCATTTCTTTCATTACAAGGTCAGGATCCGATATGAAATCCAACGCGTGACAATTTTAGCATTTTTGCTTCTTGATAATGGTTTTTATCGCAGCATCGAGTTGTTTGAGAAACTTTCCGAAAGATTTTTCTTTATGACTATTTAATCTGGTTCAGAGCCGTGAGTAATTCATGCCTGCTGTGAAAACAGCACATGCAGGAGCCAAATAATATTACAGGTTGTAATCTTGTTTTTTTTTCTTGTCTTTGTATTTCAACCTGTGTATGCCCCAGTAATAGAAAAAAATGATAATATGTCATTCACGATGGGTTTCGATCCCGCAAAAAAGGGCAGTTTTTGTCAGCATATATGCATGCGTGTTTGAACCACGCGATGTTGCAGATTTTACTACAGCTATAGTATTACAGGATGTTGAAATTTGCAAAAGGTATATTTAAAAAATATTCAGAGGAAAATATTGGGTATTGTTTTGAGTTGGGATGTCTCCAGTATTTTTTCATTCCTGTTGGAAAAATAACTCCTTAAAAATGATTCAAATGACCTAATCGATTTTGGATTTTGACATTTTTTCTTCAGGCCGAAGCATTCGCTGTTTTTGATTAAGTTTCCTGAAGTAAAATTTTGGCTGTTTCCTTTTTAAAACTCACTTGTTTTATGTCTTCTGCAATATAATGCAATCGCCGTACTTGCCAAAAAATAATTGTTGTTGTTAAACAATAGGTTCGTTCGGAATGTCAAGACCTATACAAGATGAAATCCATATAGGTCACGGCTTTATTTCATTCTTCAAAATTGCAATACAAAGACATATATATGTTTTGCTCCAGTACGTGTTCCTCTGATGAAACAAAAGGCCGAAACACGTTTTCCGTATAAGACTACGAGGGGGAAGAGGGAGAAATTATGTATGCATGAAATGATGGATGCATTACTTTTGGACGTGCCTCGAAGACCCTCTTTTTGATTTTTCTTGGAGAAAAACAAAAGACAAAAAAACAAACAAGAAATGTCATTCGGAAAACCTTCGAGAGTTGTTCACAGAAACAACACAGGGCTAGTGAAAAAGAAGCACTGGGGTTTCTTTTTCTTCTTCTTCTTCTTCGTTATTGTGTGTTGAAAAAATAAAGAAAGAAGAAGCTTCCAGTATTTCACGCCCGTAAATTCCATTACGGTGTGTGTGTGTGTGTGTGTGTGTCTCGTCCAGGTTCTGAGATTTTTTTAAAAGAAGAAAACACACCTGCATTCCCGAGGAATTTTTCCATAAATTATTCAGAAAGGAATAATCCGCCGTGTCGCATATGAAGGAAGCATCAGTCGGTTATTATTCACGGCAACCCACTGCTGCTGCTCATGATGAGCAATTACTGTATTCCTCATATTCTGTAAAAATAAGGGGAACAGAAAAAAAGACGAGAGAGAGAGAGACTGTAAGGAAAAACACGAGAGTTGAATCGAGACACCGGCTATTACTGTATATACGACATGACCTGCTTCTATGCCTGAGAATGAAAGTTTTCTTTTAATAAAGCACGAGATTTTTTCTCTTCTTTTATTTTAATAATGGGCGAAGGGGAAGAGAAAATCGAAATTGTTGTGAGAAAAAGTCTTCGTCGTCGTGGAAAAAAGGAAGTGAACCAGAACATCATGGGGATTTCAATCACCATTGTGTCCCCTCCACTTTGTTTTTTCTTTCCTCGTCCACCTGAACTCGGGTCAACTTTTAATTGCCCTGGGAAAACGCGAGTAATTATCTCGTCAGGGGCTGATACTGAATTTCTGCCAATTTCTTATTCGATTCACGCTGTATATATAGTCAGTGGTGCATATTATATTCATAGAAATCAAGCCGAGGATGAAGAACATTTCCATGTCTTGTTGAGCTTCTTACATTTAAAAATTCCTCGCCAATGATGAAAATAAACCACAATAATAAATCCTGTTGAAGTCATTAAACATTTTAAACGCGGAATAAGAAGAAAAAAATCAAATCGAAGCTGATTCAGTCATTTTGTCAATAATTTTAATTTCAAGTATACAAGCACCGCATCCATTTGGACGAAATATGTTTCGTTCTTTTAATGAAAAAGGTTCCTTTATATCGAAAAAAATTATTTCTTTAAAACAGCGTGCAGATTTTGTTTCATTTTTTCTGCACAATATTTTTAGCCTCTCAGAAAAATGCCCACATTTTTTTATTTATTCATGAAACAATGGCAAAGGAAAAAAAGGAAGAATTGTTCGCTATTGGTGGCATATAGTTCAAATTGAATGTAAATATCAAGCATATTTTTTTCAGGATACGCGTGACTTTAAGAAGAAATTTAAATTTTAAATCAACGTGAACATTTCTTTTCAAGTTTAAAAGATATTCCCTAGCACATCGTTTCTTGAAAATTATTATTATTTCAGACTCGTTTTTCTAGAATATTTGCTAGCAAACAAATTATTACGTGTATTATTGTCCCAGTTCGGTGCGTTCCTGATATAATTTTATCATTATTTCTTTTAGTTATCGCTAAAATGTTCCCAGAGTTTATTGATTGAACGGGAGGGTTCATGAAAAGTGGAGAGCCGAGTTTTGAATTTTTATTTTTATTTTCTCGCGAATATAGTCCTGATGATGGAGATGAGACTTTTGTTCAGGGGAAATGTGAGGGAACTTGGGGATGGAACATGTACACGTATATATACAGAGGTTATGAATTGGGGCACAAGCCAGCAGCAATAGTACAGTAGTTGTAGTAGTAGTGAAGTGAAGTGAAGTGAAGTGAAGCGAACAGAACAGAACACACCCTACGATACGAGGACGAGGATAATAACCGGTGCTGGGACTAGATTTGGGTTGTACAGAGGTCAGACGGGGTCAAAAGCCGGTATATCTCCCCCCTCTGCTGCGGTGAACCCTTGATTAATCCATCACCAGACCCCCTCTGCAATTAAATACCAATCTCCCCCCTTTCCCCCCCCCCCTCCTTCAATCCTGCTTTCCTTCTTTCTGTCTGTCTGTCTGTGGTCACTCTGATCATCTGCCTCTTCGTCGTCGTCTTCTTCCTCTTCTTCATCATTGATTGACTCGTCATCATCATCATCATCATCATCCAGGCCTCCGCTTTGGCACGCGGATTAACACGTCCCTTTAATTGACTCCAATCATCCCCGACCCGACCTGACACAGCGCACACTTTTTTTCTTCTTTTCCAACACCACAAATACTTGATACAGTATGAAGGAAGAAACAAAATATAAACGTGATCCACGCTTTGCCCGTCAGCATTTTTAAATGCCCGGCACTTGTACCTGCAATCTAAAGAGAAATTGGAAGAAGAAGAAGTAGAAGAAAATAATAAAACCATTTTAGCTGGCGGAGTAAAAACCAGCGCAAGGGGAAATCGCTGCAAATAATCCGCCAATAATTTTGAATTTGTAAAAATGAATGTTAAAGGCGTACTGCTCAGACCTTGTATCGACCTGCTTTTTTTGTGCCAAAGTAATGCCTACTCAAACCTTTTCAGAGAGAAATAATTATAGTAGATTAAAAATTAATCTAAAAAACCACGTTTTTCAAGTAAGACTAAAAAGCACAAAAAAAATTAGTAGTTTAAAAAATTAATCTAAAAACCACGTTTTGAAAAAGCAATTCACAAAAGATTGCATTGTCATCAGTTTCTAAGCTATTCTGAAAGTTTCAGCTTGCTAGCTAGTTGGGAAGTGAGCGAAATTTGAGTTGCAAAATTTGATCCAGACAAACAAACGGACAAGAAAGCGAGTTAATAAAAACGTGTTAAAATAAAACGCGTCATATCCCCCATCAGCTTGGAATTTTTCTAATATGCAGAAAATTAAGTCAGGGCTATACTCTATATACTGTACTACTGTCTACGGTATATATAAGGGAGCCATTTACCCGAGATTTAACAAGACAGATATACAGATACAGTATATCCTTCAGCTTGAAAATTTATTTCAATGATAAAATAAAAATAAAATAAAAATGCAAGAGACCGAGTGGCTGACTCCATTTGCGCATGTTGGACAGATGTCGAGTGATGAAGCCTATATACTGTAGTAGCATCGTTTTATATAGTGAGTTAGTGCCATGAGTGGCTGTTGTCAGCAGCCCACGTGACTCTGGCCCATCACCAGCAGATTAACTGCCACTATGTGTGCTATACTGCCTCTTTTTCTTCTTCTTCTTCTATTCATGATGTGAACATGATGCTGTTGCTGCTGCTTCTTCTTGCCACTGATGCCGGGACAAGAATGTGAAGAAGAACAATACCCACTTGACCCAAGAGAGAGAGAGAGAGAGATTCACATAATTCGCTCGCCAACCAGAAAAGCCTTTTTTCCATATATCCACTCTGCTGCTGATGTAGGATAGATTGATAGGTATATGAAGAGAGAGGGAGAGAGAGAGAGAGACGGAGAGTTTTTCCATGTTCGTTTTTTTCCTCCTCCTTCTTGCTTGTTTGGGGCCACAACCCTCAGAGAGTGCTTTTCTCTTCCTCTCTGCTGGGGCCATCAATCAAGGAATGAGGATCCCGCAAAGAGAGGTTTCTTCTCCTTCTTCTTCTTCTTCTTGTTGTTTAAAAGAAGAAGAAGAAGAAAGAAGGTCTTGGTCTTTTGGATTTGTGCGCAGGCGCATCTTCTGCCTTCTTGCATGAGACCGTGAAATGCTGTCGGGGTCAACCCGGTCTCGGTTCCTGCTGCTGTGGTGACTGTTGCGCAGCAAAAGCTCCGCCGACCAACTCAGCGCCACGCGAAATGATCGCCGCCAGCTCTTCTCTCTTTTACATATGTGACCTACAGTACTGTATAGGTTTTTTCTTCTGTTCAGCTTTGTGGATTGAATCATGTCAGTCACAACAAGTTTCTCATGCAAATGTCCTCATTTCTTTATGGTTGAATATGGTGGCAACAGCAAAAAAAAAAAAAAAAACTGCAGGTTGATTGACTCATTCTCATTAGAAAGGAATTAAAAAAAAAAAAAAAAAAAAAAAAAAAAAAACTGCAGGTTGATTGACTCATTCTCATTAGAAAGGAATTCAAGGGACCAGAAATATAAAAAAGTGTTGCAGAGAAAAACCCTTTCAGCATGAGAAAAGAAGCTTTTTTTTGGAGAAAAGAGTTGAAATTATCTGATGAAAAAACCAAAAGTTATAGCTCTTCTCCTAACTAATGACACTTCAGACAAATGTTTGCTAGCTGAAATAATTTAGTTTAATAATTTTCATATTGAGAAACCTTTCTTCAAGCCCATACCTTTCTAATTTATTTATTCTTTCTTACAAAAAAGTAGAAACCTTTCAAACACATGCCTTAAACTCTTTCAAGCAAAACTTTTCTGAGTTTTCAAACAATTTATGAAACTTGGCCAGCCTGCAGAAAAGTGTTGAGGAATTTGCCAGTCCGCAAATTTTTCCTGTCTGAGGTCCCCAAAAAAAAGTTGAGGAACATTGATTTAGACCGCATGAAGAATTTTTTCTTTTCTTTTCTTCTGCATTTATTTGAGTGTTGCAAAAAAAACACATGAATAAATTGCAGAATATATATATTATATATATATATATATATATATATGAATTCCATTACTGACGCTCACTTGCCTGGCGCTGAGTTGGTCCTCCTGATGCTGGCCCTGATTTGACCCCGACATGCACACAGACAGACAGACAGACAGACTCTGGTAAAGACCTGCACCATCAGGCAGGCAATACCGTTGTTGAGGCCTGACCTCAGTCCAAAGAACTGCATGGTGGTGGTGCCTGATGTGTGTGTGTGTGTGTCCCTATTTCTCCCCCACCTCATTCTGTCTCTCTTTCTCTGCTGCATGAAATTCTTCTCGTCTTCTTCATCTCTACCACCACCAAACCACCACCACCACCCGTCCTCGTTGGCGCGCTCGGCCTTCTCTTGTATATACTGTGTATATATACACGCACACGCGTATCTACTGTATGTGTGTGTGTACTGTATATATTCACGTGTACTGTACTTACGGTATGCAGGCCGCGTGTGCTGTGCATGTCGGAGTAGGGCTCACCTCTGACCCGAGCACGATGGAAATCCACTTGAGAAACGAGGCTTCTTCTTCTTTCTTTCTTTCCTTCTTTCTTTCCTTCTTTTTCACGCACAAATTCCACTATACTGTATACACTCGGAACGCGAGGAAGGGGATATGTACTGTATATACCGTATACAGTATATTTTCGAGGGAAATGTGTAAAACAAAAGAAGGAGTTGCTGTTTTTATACTGCAGGTTTTTCTCTCCGAAAAAAAAAACGACAAACAAAATTGCAACCTACTTTCACGCGGCAAAATGAAATGGATACATTTATTCGCAACAGCACTTGCATTTTTTGAAAGGATATGTGTGCGTGCGTGTGTTTGGCTGGAAAATTGAAGAAGCAACATGCAGGAGAAAATATTTGTCAACTTCTTTCATGGCTTATTTTTTATTTGTTTGGTCTTCACAAAATATTCACTGTTCGTCAGTGAATGAAGAAGATTTATATCATCAACATTTCAATCTACAGCTTTTTCATGCCTCCGAAAGAAAAATGAATATAAATTTATCGGCTCCATTTATTTTTATTTTGACTTGATATGTGCGTATTTTGGGGAATTTAAAGAAGCGACTTGCAAGAGGTAGCAATTTAGAACTTTAATCTTGGAGTGTTTATTTTTTTCTTCAAAAACATTTACAGTACTATACCCGGCCAGCAGCAATGCACAATATTTCATTTGATTACCCAGAAGAAGATATCAATATATACAGTACATACTATATTTTTATTTTGCCCAAATGAAGATTAACATTTTTGCCGCTTTTTCTTGATAATTTGGGCTGGACTACCAAGTACAGTATATATATACAATACAGAGGAAGTATACTGTCGAGATTTTAATCTACAAAACTATACATACATGCATGCATGCATGAAACAAAAGAAGAAATAAGATGATGAGAAAAAGCAGTACCAGACTTTGAGGGAATATATATATAGGGAACAATAAGTACAGTACATGCCCTCGGGGGGCCAGGTTTGAGTTCCACGCAAACTTCCTTCCTTCTTCCCGTTTCCGCATCATCTCGTACCCATCCACCTGCTCTCCATGCATTTCCCTGTCTCTGCCAAATAAGCTTTTGCGCACGCACCAAGCCAAAAAAAACAAAAAAAAACACGTGGCTTTATTCTTTTTTGGGGGGGGGGGGAGCAAAAATATATTTTGTTTTAAAATATTTGCAAGAGAAGGAAAAATTACACACCCATACAAACATCTCGGGTCGAATCAATAGTGCGAGAGAGCGTCATTAATAACCAGTCGCGACCCTTGGGTACTTTTTACCCATTTTTCTTTTTTTTCCTATACTGCTGCTGCTGCTGGCCCAAGGAAGAATAATGGGCACCGACTCTGGCCCCAAACTCGCTTTGACCTTTCTTTCTTTTCTAAAATATTTATCTATTCCCAAGTATTGATTTCTTTTTTTTTCTTCTTCTTTTCTTTCTGAAGTATTTTAATTATCCGGCGCTGTTTGAATTTCCGCGCACAGGTGATGGGTTCTTTTCAGAGAAGCGCATCGCCTCTCTCTTTCTCTCTCTTTCGGTGTGTCCAGCCAGCGATTATTCAGTTATACGCGTGTATTTATTTATCTTGATTCCTTTTCTTTCCCTAGTATTTTCATCTGCTGGTTGGTTCTTCATTTATTTCATTTTTTTGTGTGCCGGGGATTAGGTTCAGCAGAGAGATGGAACGTATGAGCACGGGGTCAAATGGACGCTTAATCCTAACCCCGATCCCGTGGCGCCGGAAATTTTAGTGTTGGACCTGTTTTAGTACGCGACCATCACCGAATATTCTTGAGATATGGGGATGGAATTCTGCCGAATTTCACATACTTGCAAATAGCTGAGAAAAAGGGGAATCTCTTTTTTATTATTATCCGTATTGACGTGTGATCTGCTGAGTTTGCAGTGTTGTTTTCTTTAATTTTTAGTTCATTATTTGAAGAAGATAAATTTGAAAATTGGAATGAGAATGTGGGCTCCAAATATGTTTTGTTGTGTTACGCGTCATGTACTGCTACAGGTTTCTTGGAAGAACGGAAATGACAGGGATTTTCAAAAGAAAAAATTAGAAACTTTGTCCGCTTTGGTCTAAATTGCATCAGATATTCGATAAAAAAGTGGGAAATTATTCTTGCTCTTGAAATTTATGAAATGAAGCTTAAATGAGGAAAAAAATGTGGTGATACTTAACATTTGTGCATGCTGCTGATGCATGTAAATATTAACAATTTAAATAATGCTGATGAATAGGGCAGAAATTTCCCATGTCAGGGCTCCAATTGTGGAGACTCTCTGGAAATGAGAGAAAATTCTTGCTTCTACCTGTCTTCTTTTTTTTTCATTGTTTCAATAGAGGTTGAAAGATTGTGCTGTACTACCTCAAAAACTTTATTCAGAAATAGGCATTTTATGCCGATCAAATTACAGTACCTTTGAACCTGTACAAATTTGGTCTCTCACAAGATGAGAAAAGTACTTACTCAAAGTTTAAAGAGATGTGTGGAACATTTTTCTAGCTTTTGTACAAAAGAGTTTGCCCACAAGCAACAAGTGATCAGAAATTAATTAAACTCAGCTATTGGCAGGTGGGCAACCTGCCAATAATAAGCACAACTGGTGGATCAACTTACTGATTTCCCCAGGAAGCTTCTTTTGACAGCTTTATTGCCACCAGATGGTTTAGCCATTTTGTCTTATGTTGGCATGCCAAGTTGCATCAGCAGGCAAGTCTGAAATACAGTCAACCCCCGTCTAACAGACTTGATTTGTGCAAGGGATGAGTCTGTTAGATGAAAAGTCCTTTACACAAATTCAATTACATAAAAAATTAAAAATTTCAATTTGCAACACTAATTTCAAACCAAAAGAAATCTGTTTGGCGGATTTTGTCTGTTGGGCGGGAGGAAAAACTGNTTTGGAATTCAGTAATGGTCAGAAAAAATTTGATGATCATTAGAGGAGTGTCCAATTTAAACTCATAAATGCATCAATCACTATTTTATAAAATGCTTTTCTTGGGGAAAGCCCATCATGAAAACATGTCAAAAACAATACACTAAAGGCATGGAAAAATATCTTTATGGATCCAAGATCTTATTCAGGATTTGTGCAAACACAAAAAGCTGGAAACAATTGAATGACCTTTCTTTTTAAAAAGAAGTATGATTTTTCTTTTCAAATAGATTTGTGGTTTTTATGAAAATGAAATTTACTTTTTAAGCCTTGAATTGCCCTAAATACAGTATTCTTGTACCCCAAGAAAAGCATTTTATGAAATAGTGATTGATGCATTTATGAGTTTAAATTGGACACTCCTCTAATGATCATCAAATTTTTTCTGACCATTACTGAATTCCAAATTTAAAAAAAAAAAACCCAAGGGAAATGGCACAGCTTCTTCATTTTACAATAATACTGATGTACAGCAATTTCAAAGGACCAAGTATTGCTTCCAATAATTAAGTTCAATAAAAAGTCGAACAAGAGATCATCAATTATACATTCAATCCAAGAAATATTTTATTAGTCAAAGCATATACACACAGCAAATTGTTGAACATTATGAAGTTCGCAGTCTGTCGCATACTCGATAAGCGCCAAAATTGCCTTCCCTTCACCAAATTGAAGCTTCATTCCAATAAATGCCTTGACCCGCGTTTCCAAAGTGGACCTGATTGGATCCTTCGCAATGCAGGACAAGTGATGTTTATTAATCATTGTTCCCACGGTCTGCATTTTAAAATTGCGATTTTACTTCAGTTTTTTGTTATTTTCATTTCGCATTGAAGTTTTGTTAGTCTTCAGTATACGGCATCTTTCAAATAACAGAACAGTTTGACTTCCTTGTCTACAATAACGATTTCCTCTGTATAAACGAACTTTTTTGGGTTCCAAATTTCGTTGTGAAGAGAGTCCACTCGTATTGAATGAAATGAAGAAAAAAACATTGTTGTTCAGCATGTGGGCAAGAAAAAAAATACAGTAAAAAAATGGAATGGAAAACGGTTTAGTCAAGATTTCGTCCGAGTTGATCATAATCCTGAGCTGTTTGTTTTTTTTCGCTGTGATAACATGTCGAGATTATTCAGGAAAATAGGAGGAAGTCACCCGGAAATTCCCCCGCCTTCCAGGAAAGGAGATTTTATTTTTATTTTTTGCACAGCACAAACCCTTTGCATATCAACGAATCTGGAATTGGAATGAAATCCATGAATAAAAAGTTGATACGTAAACTTTTGCATAAAGTTCCAAATAATTCTGCGTCGTATAAATCGCGGGATCGGTGAAGTTTTTTTTTTTTAGTAGGAATTATGATGATAATAAAACCCCTTTTTCTGTGCTTGTTTTCTTTTTTAAAATAAATATTTAGTCAAATGGGCTTCACTTTTTCCCCTGCTTTCTCCATGGTTTCATTATTTTCTTCATCAGAGCGCGTTTTCCACGGTTGAAATGTGAAAATGGCCCAACTTTTCCTTCAGCAGGGCACCGCGTGACGTGTAATAATTCCTTGGGGTGAAATTATCAAGAGAGAGAGAGAGAGAGAAAAAAAAGGAGGAAGAAGGGTTGCAATTTTTCATTTTATTTTTTTTTTTCGTACAGAAAATGATTTGCGACTTCGTATAAATTCCGTCCCCGTCGGCGAAGTCGTGGAAAGCGTTGTGTAAAAATACCCTCAGGGCAAGAAACAGTATTGCTTCCTTTCGGACTTTCGGGAGAGTGGGTTGCGGCCAGGAAACCTGTGGTCACCCATCATGACCACAAAACCATGCACCACGTTTTCCCTTCCCTATATATATATATATGCCAAGTGTGTAAAAAAAAAAAAAGACGAAATACCATTTTTATTTTTATTGCGCTGTGTCTTGTGCAATGTGACCCGATTTTCCTTCCCATCCCCTGTAATAAAAGTGTTGGGTCAATGTTGAGTAATCTCGCTGAGTGCTTTTCTGTTGAATTTCTCAGTGTCTTCAACTGGAAAAATTATTCGGATTTTGACCCAAAGTTGCTGAATTCTGTAAGATTTTCAAGAGAGTCCAAGTGGTGTAATTAGTGCAGGATAAATAAAATAATGGCTAATGCATCTCTGGAGCACCTCCTTTTTTTTCTTATGCCTAGCATTCCACAGCTACACAAGTGAGCTTTTAAAAGATTTGTGAATCCTGAAATTTAATCAAAAGGCTCTTTCCAAAATATTGAGAGAACCAAGCAAGAAACTGTTAGCTTTATAGGAATTCTCCTCACAGATTCTTTCCAAATTGTTTACCCTTATCTGGGAGCAGGCTGAACACCTTGTACTTTAAATTTGTGGTCAGTAATTGCCATTGGCTCTAATTTTGTTGCTGATATTTTCTTTTTGTAATCTTTGAAAAATTATTGTCAATATTCTTGGATATATGTAAATTGTACTGTAATCGCTTTCCTGGATTCATGATTTTGTTCATGATTACTTGAACAATGTCGATTGGAGGTAAAAGTAATGCCCTCTGGACAAAAAGGGGGGGGGGGGGGCATCTAGATCAGTTGTGCATTTGTACATTCCATGATGTATTTTCTTTCCCATTAATACACATATAATATGTAACTTATTTCTCTACTTTATATCTTGGATGTGATGGAATGTGTCTGGATGTATGTTGTTTGCATGTGGAAACATCATTTGAACCTTGTGAATGCTGAAAAAACAGAAAATAAAGCTTGTTTATCAATCAATCAATCAATCATTCTTTATAATTTCAATTTCACGTCCAGCAACTTTTTTGTGCAAATCTTTCAATAGCTTCTATGTTATGCTCAATTACAGTATTTCCATATGAATACAATAAATGAGAATTAGAAATGCTTTTTTCTTGTTATTTCAAATTTCCAGTTTTAATTGCACTGTGAGTGTCATTTTCTGTCCAATATACTCATTGTGTCCCAATCAGAAATTATCTCGATGGTTTTCTTTATGTCATTAGCGTTTTGATGCATGATTGAAGTTCATTTTATAATCTTTGAAAAATTATTGTCAATATTCTTGGATATATGTAAATTGTACTGTAATCGCTTTCCTGGATTCATGATTTTGTTCATGATTACTTGAACAATGTCGAATTTATATATTTTTTTAAAATTCTTATTATGTATCACAGGCTTTTTGCTGCTTGTTGAAGCGAATTTTGCCTATTAGTTTGAAAATCAGGTGACGCTTGAGAATGCTTTTAAAATCAGGGAAGAATTTAAGAAAGAAAAAATGAGATGTCTTGAACCTGATGGGCATTGACTCGCCAAATTGTCCGAGCCACACACTGGAATTTGCCTTTTCGCCCAGGAATGCAGCGCGGTGCAAAAAGAGGAGCATATTCAGAGAATTTGGCAAAAGAGCAATTGGACACATGGCTGTATACCGCTGAAACGAAGATGCCCGATCTTGTGCCAAAAAAAAAAAGAGAAAGAGGCATCTTTCTTCCTCTGGCAGATGGTCGCTGCTGCTGTGTATATGGAAGCCAATTGACGTCTTTTGTCGTCTTCCTGTCCCCGGCAAAAATTTTCGGCACATGACACTGTGCACCTGGGGCCAGCCAGTAAAACTGCAGCAGCAGCAGCAGCTTATCTCTCAACTCGTCCTTGGCTGCGAAAAATAAAAAATAAAGTCGGGTTCGCATTGTGCTGCGAGTTGGGGTCGGTTCTCTCCCCTTTCCCCCCCCCCTTATAAAGAAAATTGGCGCAAGGTGCCAATTTTCCTCCTTTGCTGCTCAATCCTCCCAAGAGCATCTCTTTCATCCATTTCACTTCTGCCGTCAGAAAGGCACCAATCTCTGCTGATGGGAAATTTCCGGCGTACCGCGGACGAGTGCATGCAGGTAATCCTGCAGTTCATGCACCCAAAAAAAAAGGGCTATCCGACCCCAAAAAAGGGTCCGCCGGGAGTCCTTTGTCTGGGGCAGGGCTTGGGTTTTCGCGAGAATTTGCGTGCCAAAAGTGTTGTCCTCATTTTGGGGACACACTCGCGCCCTCCAGTGTGGTGCGCATTTGAGCAAAAATTCCTTTCTAGTTTTTTGTGTTAGGATTGAGTAAG
>CAJPEX010000244.1:72534-133881 GCA_905338405.1 Notodromas monacha | reverse complement strand
CCCTTAGACTTACATTATATAATTTTTAATTGGTGTTTCATGTAATCATGTACAAACTACTCACCCTAATTTCATGAAAATAAAAATTTTCTCCCAATTTAAGCTGATTCAATCAATATATTTCAACACAATATGAACATTTGGGGAATTGAATACTGATACCTCATCTGTACAGTACATACAAGTATTGGCATTTTCTGTAAAAATAAAATTCAAGTGAAAAAGAGAGAAGGAAGTCTATGCTGGAGGTAATTTTTTTTAATTAGCTAAATGGATGGTAGATTGGCAAAAGAAATGCCCAAGAACTTTTCTTACATCAATTTTTTTTAGGGTTGGAAATATATGATTCCTGTAATTTAGCCTGACATGTATTTGCAATTTTATTGCAAAATGTCCCTATGTCGAGCACTGCCCTCATGTTGGGATGTTTTTATGATTTTTTTATGGTGAATTAAGTGTCCCTGGGTTGAATCGTCCTCAAGTGGGGGTCTCACTGTATAGCTGGTCTCTCTCTCTCTCTCTCTTTCTTTCTCACTCTCAATGAAACAAAATCCAAGGGACCAAAAAATTTTGATCTAGGGAGAATTTTGTTGTCAATGGGACCAACAAAATCATTACATGGGAAATTGTGGTAACAACATTTTTAGAGAGAGAGGGGGGGGGAGATTCCACTTGCATATAGGTGCACTCCTGCTAAAAAAATCCAAGAGATTCAAAAAAATGTGTTGTAGAGAAATTTTTTTTTACAGAATCCCTATAACATGAGGGTGAGAACCCTATGGAACTTTTAAAATTGGTGCTCAGAGAGTCCACCTCCTTACAGAGTATACAGACCTATTCATAAACAAATGCTATGAGGGCAAGGGATGGTCCATGAATTATACAGTTGGACCTTTTCAACTCAAACCTACCCTAGTCAAAACCCTCCATAAATCAAATTTGTTTTCCTAGTCTCAAGCATTATTCACCTTAGAGTTCCCCAAACATCCTCAAATGGAAACTTCTACAAGTCAAATTTTTTTAAGGTACCTTCAAATTTGAGGTGTGAACTACTGTATTACAATAAGGCTTGCAGGCAATCATCAATACAGTGAGCCCATTAATGAAAAAAGACCCACACAAATCTGCATTAAACATTTACACAAGAAAACAAATATTTGGAGAATGAAAACTGTTCACTTATCAAAGCATTTGTCCAAAAAGTGCTTCAATTTCAAAAGGTTTTGAGATGGAATTTCAGGGTTTAAAAAAATCAAGGAATATGACAAAAGGGGGACATGTTTTTGCCTCTTATTTTTCCTAAAATTCTTGAAATTCAGCAAAATCAAAACACAATCTTTCCAGCAGGATTTGCGAATTCAGTACTGTACTTCTCAACTGAAAATTCCTGATTTCATGATGAAAACTATGACAAGAACATTTTTTAATTTTCATTGTGGTTCTTTTGCAAGTGTCTGGGAAAAATTAAATACAGTACTGTTGTTCACAATTAAACCTTGAACCAATAAGTATTTCAGATTTTTAAAACCCCTGCATAAAAAAATTCATCCAGGAACAAGTTATTTTTGTTATGCAGGGACTCAGCGCATCATTCATGTGCATGCTACACAGCATGAAAACCAGGTGACAGAGTTCTGTGTGTCTCCATATGTCTGATGATACTGCCAAAGGTCACAAAAGAGCATGTGTGCAAATACATGGAATGATGACTCTCCATCAAACTGTACTGATGTGTTCCTTATTCAAAGGAGATAACAATTTTCAGCAGCAAAAAAAAAACTGTACCTTGACTCAAATCACAGTACAGTAGTCAAAACATTTGTACAGTACTGTATATTTATATAGACCAGTGTTGAAACTTGTAATAAGACATTTATGGTACTGTCCAAACCAAAAAACATTTTGACATCACTCAAAAAATAAGACATATAAAAATTTTGTAAGAAATTTGATGTTTGATTAACAGAGATTGACCCAAAAATATTTGGTTATGGAGATTTTAAGCACATTGGGGAAAAATCCCCAGTGAATGTAGGCACTGTGACTGGTTCTTAGGACATAAGGTGGGTGGAATCAAGGATAAAAATATTTAAAATCCACCTGAACAATTTTTCTTTCCAAATTTCTACCTTTGTTAGAAAAGATGGTGGGTGGGGGGGGGGGGAAATCAAAAATGAATTCAACATAGCTCATGTCAAAAGGGTTTGTATGCTTGAGAAACCTTGGGCCATCCAATGCTTAGAAATTGTAAGTTTTTTGGAACATCCACCCTTATAAATTGCTTGGAAAAACTCAATCAACAGAAAGTGCTGGTGTTGACCAGTTATTCAGAATAAATGTTTGTGATTAAGATTCAGACTTCTCTTTGAAGATCAGTTTTTTAAATGCCAAAATCAGCTGAAAAGGTTACAAAAAGATGATATTCAATTTATGCAGGTTTAACTTTTAGAAACTCTTCTGATCAGTCAAAAATTTCAAAACTCTCGTTATAACAAATTATTTGTTACAAATAACTTTTTCTGGAATCCCAACGCGTTTGTTGTAACGAGATTTCACTGTATTCAGAGGGTATTGATGCAAGGAAACTAGGACATTCCCCTGTTCCTTTCGATCTTTCTCTCCCTCCCACATCAGCACACAATACCACTTTCGAAACTTGAAAGACACTGAGCTTTCTGTGGGAGACTTTCACGCATAAACACGCGTACAATACTGTACTGTATATGCATATATACCCCCTCGACACACATTTCGTAGACGGATGAGCAAGTGGCCAAATATACGAACTCTCCATCCGCAACGCGGTGGAAAACCAACAGAAATATTTCGCGTTTATCCGAGGTAAGCATTCCTGCTGCAAAAAGTACTTCAGTGCTCCCTTTGCAAATACAGTAATGAGAAAAAGGAGCTTCTTCACCAAGAACTTGCATATATACACACACACTCAAGCCCCGACTGCGCGTCCTATTTTACACCACGGCTTCCAACAATAATGAATTCCTCTTTATTATTCAAAGCTTCGCCATAAAAATGCAAGGTTTTCCCTCCCGCAAATGTTAACGGTTCCTGGTCTGAAACAGCAGCAGCCGGAGTCTGGACCAACAATATGCTTGAAGGCGTCATTTCTTGAACGCGGAGAGGATGCTTGAAAAACGGGAGACTACCATATTCAACAGAGTACTATGAACCCTTGAACCTTCTCAAGTCGAATATATCTCCCCATATGCAATGCTTTTCAAGCCCCTGGATCTGAATTCCTTCAAAAAATGATGCATTTCTGAAACCATCCCTGACTGAAAGACAACCACCTCTCCCTCTCTCTCTCAATCCTCCTCAACTTGAATTTTCTGGAGGCCTTTGTGCTACTGTACTATGTTATTGACACAAGAAAGAGAAAAAGTAATGAAAATGCAACCTGATGCATTTTTCTGGGGAGTGAAGGACCCCTTGCCTCCAACTTCAGCATCCTGTTTACTCATTCAAGAAGCAATTTAAGGCCCAGAACATCAACAGTTACATTCTCCTATAATTATTTTTTCCTTTCCTGCAACAAAAATGATACGTTTCTTCAACTCAAAACCTTCCCATCTTGATTTCCTACTGGTCCCTTGAAGTTGAACTTGAAGAGACTCCAATGTAGATACAGTAAAATCCTGTTACAACAAACTTGTGAGGACTTTGGAAAAATTGTCACAACTCACAACAAATAATTAAAAAAAACAATATTTTCAAAATTAATAACTGGCAACATTATTAAGAAAATCAAATATTACAGTATTTGATGTTTATTACCCAACAATCTCAACAGTACCTTTAAAAAGTTTGTTACACAGTACCAAAATTGAAAAGTTTGTTATAACAAGATTGCTTCAAAATGTACTATATGTGCCTTTCTGCAAGGACTTGAGGAAGAGTTTTGTTATACAGGTGGTACTTTGAATTTAGACTGTTATGCAATTTGACATGAAATTTGCAGGGAGGTTGACTCGCAATTTGACATCAAATTTGCAGGGAGGTTGACTCGCAATTTGACCTCTGCCCCAGAATTTGACCTGCCTTGGCCATTTTTTGCTATATTTCTCAAGTTTACAAAGTGTCTCGCAATTTGACCACTTTGCAATTTTCCCCTAGTACAGCAACGGATTGGGGTCAAACTGCAAGGTACCACCTCTACTGAAGAGTGTGTTATATTATTTTTTCTAACAATATTTTACTGTCTAGAGTAAAATCTTGATACAACGAAGCCAGTCGGACCACTAAAATAGCGTCGTCGTAACAAAAGATTCTTTATAAATGAACTTTTTTTTCCATTGCGGCGGTGACAAAGGGTCCTAAAAAATGTCGTCGATGTAATCGATTATTTGTTATGAAGACCAACGTTTTAACGATATCCTACATATGCCATATATTGCCTCGATAATCACACAACACCGATAGTCGGACACCGTTAGAAAATTCCATTCAACAGCTGAAGAAAATGTCGCAAGAATTCTCATCATTTCAAAAATTCCCCAGAATCCGGAATTACGTGATTCCGGACATAGCCCATCAATGAAGAGAAAAACATACAGCGCTGCATACACTAAAATTATACAGAGCATGTATGGACAGCTTTGCTTCCAATCAATGATTCAAAATCCAGGCACTGTTAATCCAAGCAAATAACATGCACTGGGAGCTATTCTAATTGTTGAAAACGCATAACTTTTACATTTTTAATTCTTGGGAACATGAATAACTTACTTTTTAGAGCTTACAAAATTTATAAAAATGGAATTTTCCATTCTTCTACAAATGTGGGAAAAGTGTCTGTAACTTGATACATTTGTCTACATGCTGGGGCAGGTTTTTTTTTTTAGTTCCAAGTGTCCCTCAGTCATATTGTCCCTATGTTGGAGTCGCACTGTTTTTCAAAAATAAGAGACACCAGAATTTGATCATGAAAAAAATGAATTTTAAATTTAAACCAGTTTCATACAATTTTTTTTTGATTATGTTCCCCTGCAACACTTACCAAAACTTTCAGCCCTTTCCCAAAATGTTCATTCTTATAAATTATGCACACCCGCATTTTTTCCTTTCAATTTAAAAGAAAAAGGTGCACATCATAGGCAGGCATACACATTTCACAAAACATTAGGCCTTTCAGTGAGCATTATGCTGGATTCTAATGGTAAATTTTGGACCAAGTTTACCAAAAGAATTTATTTTATTGGAAATAATTTAAATGTATTGAAATCTGGGTTCAAATCATATCTGAATTCAAGTTTTGGTTTTCTTATTTTTTAGATACAAGTGGACTCTCTACAACAATCTCATTTTAAATAATTTCCTGTCAAAAAATCAGTTTGTGTTAGTATGGGGGTCTTTTCCCAAGTTCTCTACAATGATATCCTCTCTACAACAAATATTCTTGGTCCATGAGATTTTCGTAGAGACAGAGAGAGTCTATCCTGCATTGTGGTTTTCCTGTTGCTAAAAAATTAGGTGCGCATCTCACTCTGGGAAACAATTTCATTTAAAATTTCGAATGAAAGCCCCTGATGCATATCTTATACTGTACAGTAGAACCTGGAAAAGTTGAACCTCCCAAAGTCAAACAGTGTATCAACACCTTCCTATCTCAAAGTAAGACTTCAAGTTGAATTTTATGCAGCCTTTTAGCTTAATTTTCTCTCACGATGCGTTTTAAAAGGAAGTGACAGACTAATTGGGCAATTTAACCCTTGCCTCCAAGTTCAGCATACTCTAAACTCATTAAAGAAGTAATTTCTAAGGCCCAGAATATCACCATTCACAAATTTGGGCAATACTTTCACATTTCCCAAAAAAGAAGTGCTTGTTTCCTCAACTAGAAACCTCCCTAAAAGGGGGACCTCCATGAGTCGAAATTATATATTTTTCGGCTGGTCCCTTGAAATTCGACTTGAGAGAGGTTCATATGTACAGTACTGTACTTGAGGGGGCGTGGTTTTCAAGTAGATATATAAGCGGTCCTCCAATGTCCAAATGAACGTGAAGCGTACATCATGATTATTCCTACTACTGTATAATGAACAGAAGCATGGTTTTCAAGAGAAGCACAATTGCAAATGGAAACCGCAATAACGAGATCCGGCATCCAGCCGATGGGGGGGATTCCCCCGAAATTGGCCATAAAGAATAACAACGCCAGACATTAATTTGTTCCAGCCCCGGATGAACTCCCCCCGAATCTGGGGCCGTGACCCAGAACTCGCCTAACGGTGAACTCTCCTCCGGCCCACGGATGGAACGGGACTCTCGCGACGTGAACAGATGGGCAGCGTTGATCTTTCACCGTGCAGTGCATTACAGTACTGTACTGTACACAAGAGCCTTTCGTCGTACTCGTAATACACCAACGTGTACAGGCAGCAGCCAGTGACCCGCCGAGTCGATCGTTGTTGTATACTGTACAGTACCTTCTTAGAGGTGCACAGCAGTACAAGAAGAACAGTACTCCTGTTGAACTCCCCCCACACTTGACCTGACGGGACTATTCACAGCTCATATATTTAGCACAGGTATAGCAACAATAATATCAGGATAAACCAGAACCCGCACGCGTATCATGGAAGCAGAACATCCAGGATGAAGGAATACAGTACTGTACCGTGGAATTTTTCTTCAATAAATAGCATTGGGACCAACTTTTCAGTCAAACCTCTCTAAGTCGAATTTTAACAGATTACACGTGGTAGTTCAACCCTAACTACAATTCAACTCTAATCCGTTGCCATACTAGGGTCGAATTGCGAGACACTTCGTTAAATTAAAGATCAGTACAAAAATGCAAAAAAATTTTGGCCATAACAGGTCAAATCGGCCAAAGCAGTTCAAATTGTGGGGCAAGGGTCAAATTGCAAGTCAACCTCCCTGCAAATTTGACGGGTCAAATTGCAGGATGGTCAAATTGTGAAAGGTTGAATTGCAAGGTAGCACCTTTATAAAAAAAATTAAAGTTGGAAAGGTTTCAAGTTGGAGAAACAAGCATTTTTCGTGTGGGAAAGGTAGAAGAAAAGCAGGAAAATGTAAATGGTGATATTCTGGGCCTCAAATTGCTTTTTGAATGAGTTAACAAGATGCTAAACTTGGAGACATGGGTTCATTTGCTCAATTAGTCTTTCATTTCCTTTTGAAACACATGGTTATTTTTTACTACTTTTATCTCTCCCGTGTCAATACAATAATGGGACAGAAACCTAAGAAAATTAGAGTTACATAAGTTTGAGAGGAAAAGCATTCAAGTTAGAGAGGTTCTAATGCATTGTTGCTAGCAGGGGAATTCAGGCAGGGACTTGAAAAAGTTTGACTTCAAGAGCCATTTAACTCATGGAGGTTTCAGTTATGAAGGTTCAACTGCATAACAAAAATTTTCCAAAGTCCTGGCATAACGCCCATAGAAAACATGTTAACAACAATCTTGTAATTACAAACTTCCAAATTCCACTACAACAAAAATATGAGGAATGTTCAATAGATTCTCCAGGTAGAAATTTCCAGACTAAGGCAGGTACAGTCTGAAAGTTCCAATCCCAAATGTGACTGACTGGTTCTTATTGTAGCATGGATTGAAGCTGTAATCAATGACAGAATGTTTCCTAAGTGCTTCCACACATCATCTAAGCCAGAAAGAAGAATTTGGTTCAACTGATGGAATAATACATGATGGAATCTCCTTGTATTTTTCACTTGATCATTCAGTTTTCAAGATGTAAAAAAAAATATAGGAAATATTCCATAAAAGCAAGATTTATTAAGTTGATTCTATTCAGTAGTTGAATGTGAAAAATATTTCAATTCTTACTTCTAAAATCTTGCTATGACAAATCAATTAGTACAGTACAACAAACTTTTTCTGTGGTTCCTAAAATTCGTTGTGAAGAGATTCTACTGCATCATCCTTCAGTAGTTCTTCGTTGAACAAAGCTACAGCTGCTGATGGTTACCGTCAGTGATTCTTTCACGTGCAGTCTCGTTGTGTCAAATTGAAAAACAGGGTTTCGTTGGACAAATTCAGAGCTGAATCAGCCCTTTGAACCTATTCTCTTCCCGGTACGATATTAGCATCGACTGCAAAATTGAGCATTCAATTTCCTCATGGCATGAGTCACGTTACTCGTGACTTCATTACAATGACGTTACCCGGAACTTCGAAAAGCGTATCATCTTCTGATTTCAGCTCAGGTTTACAGTACTCCATTCAATAATACAGTATTTGATGAAAGACACTGTCCGATTTCGTACGATATAAACGTTGAAGATGCTGTGTAACACAGATTCTTCAAAATATGCAAAGCGCCACGTTATGCCAAATTGAAAGGAAGCATTTTGTTGAACGATTTTAGACCTGATCCAGTAGTGTGAACGAAATATCTTTCTGATACAGAAGTAGCCAGTACAGTATTCCCCTTATCCACTAAAAAAGAAAGAATGCGAATTTCTCATGTCATTCGTGTCGTAATTTAGGTTATCCTCAAAAATAGGATAATTTCCCTTCGCTTCATTCACAAGAAGAAACTACACGATTTTGCACGAAAACATCGCGAATATACTCGCGCAGGAATCCATTTTAGATGAACGGAGTAACAAAATCGTGATGTACGGTACTTTACAGAATTCCAAATCGCATCGATCGTTTCCGAATCAAGCTACGTGAAATCCGCAACAATGGGGAGAGACAATTTCAGGCATATCGGTTGAAGAGTAAGCCAGCACGTGAGAATAATCGAACAAGATGATTCTGAACATTTATAGAGGAAGATCGCCGTGAAAATATTGTACGGTGCGTAAGCGGATGGGCATTGTCTACGAAAAATGCATCACTTTAAAGCGTAACTTCGGGTATTCATAAAACAATAAATGTCCGAAAATACCTTCGAGGTACATTCCTTCATTAAGAAGTACATAATAGGCATCATTCATCACAGAAACACCGAAATGCAACACATTCGTTACGTCTTCAATCGGACTGAAGGTTATACATAGGGCGTAAATAAGCAAACGTCCGCGGTTGCACAGTAACAGTATCAGATTACTTAGAAGTTGCCATGGTCGAAAGTTGCAACGGAAAACGTGAAGACTTCTCAAAGATGTGGTAGGTGCAAGGTGCGGTACTCAGGACAGGAAGAACGACTTACAGGTGGAAGTAATAAATCAGGACTTACTTTTAGCGGCGGCAACAGCCACCAGCGCGAACAACAACGCACTTCGGAACATTTCCGGTTTTCCCACCAACGATTCTGATCACTTCTCTATCTGTTCGAAACAAGAAAACCCGCGAGTTAAATATCAAGAATTACGCACACCTTATTTTCAGCGTGTAGTCTCGCGCGTTCTGGAATTTTCCGAAGACAGCACTTCACACGTCTGGGAAACAATAACCGCGGGGCTGAAAAAATGACACAGGGAAGCCACTCTATATATACACACGACGAACGACCTTCAAGAAACCGACTGGCGGAACCATCTCATCCTTTCGAGATACTATCGACATTGTACATGTAAACAGTAATGATAAAAAACATAACGCTGACCGCGACTTCCGATCGCATGTCAGCTGACAGTAAACAATGCCTCTCGCAAATAGCAAGGCAATTAGTACAACTCGGTACTTGGTACAAGAACAGTCATCACGCAGTATATCGCTGTCGCTTTCTTTGCTGTACATGTGTGACTCCTACAGGAAGCTGAACTTCCGCTCCTAGCAATGGTGCACTCACTTTACCCCCCACTTCCCGCTTCTGTTATGATTTCTGAATTGCGTACGTCCTGTCTTCAGTATGAAGTGTACCGAACTGGTCCGCCGCCAGCCGAAGGGATCCAGCCTTATATACTGCGCACGCAGCGTTGCCAGCTGTGCCGTAGTCGAGCGGCCAGTTTAATCGTAGTGGTGCAGGGTGGAGTCGTTTAACAGCCATGCGGCTGATGTGCATGATGTTCAATGTTTGTCCTTCATTTGCTGCACATGTGTGATGAAGCTTCGTATTCTGTGCGCATTAACGTGCTCCTTTTCCGCCATGGGAAAAGCTGACGCGACAGAATTTGGTTGAAAATGAAAACAATACGCGGGTTGGTAATATATGATTGTTACCGGGTGAATTATTTGTAAAAATTACAGGGATACTTGTTTGAAAGAGCTTAAAAACAGGATTCGGAATGCTGCTGCAAAAATTAAGACTTATAGCCAAGCCATTTACGAGTGTCATACATGAATTTAAGGCATACTTGAAAACGAAGACAAATTCAAAATTCTTAAAGAAATATGGAATTATTAAAAATTGAAAAGATCACAACTCCTACATAGTGCATGTATGAAAATGCCTTATGCGTTATTGTTGGCCTATTTATCCTTCTCCCATCATCCAGAATGTTGTTACCAGCACAATTTATTTGGTGGAAAGACATTGGCAAACCAGAATTGATCCACATAATCTCTTGGAATTACATGATCATCCAAACTATGCCTTTGACACAAAATACTTGAAAAAAAGGTAAAAAAAAATAGGCATTGCTGTGCCTAAAATATATACTCTACATTATATCCGCCCTTTCATTTGAAAAACAATTGTGGGTGCCTATCCAATCCTCCAGTTTTTTTTTATCATCTAAGAAAATGGACTGCTTCACTATGCATACTCTAGCAGGGATGCAAAAAAATATGTAATAGTGGCTTCACACCAAATATAAATTGCTATGAACTATGTTGTTTGCACTTATGGTGAATTTTTTTTGGTGAAGTTATTTCTGATTGGGAGGACAAGAGAATAAATCTGCAGCAGTGACTACTGATAATTTGATTTTCATTAATAAATGTAAGTTATCATGCCATTTCAGAAGATTGGCCATACCTGATATTCTCTTCCACTCAAATTCAGGGAAAATAATTTGTTATGCTGAAATTACAGACACACATAGGTTCTGACAGAATAAGCTTTTTATATCATTGTTCCTATGGTGCATGCACATAGTCAGAGCAAATAAATTGTTAAAGGTGGACTCTCTTTCCAATGAGCTTCTTGTCTACAACAATTTTCTCTGCACAAAATTTTTTTTGGTCCCATAGGATTCTCTCCCAATGTTACTCACATATTCTCTGCTACAAAATTCTCTCCATAACAAATGTTTTCTTGTCCCTTGAGAATTTCTTTAGAGAGTCCATCTGTACACTGTACTTAGATTATGCATATGTGAGAAAAGAATTGAATCAAGATTCTTAATTATATTGTGGTTCATATGTGTAAAATGTGCTGGACCCCTTGAAATTTTGATGTGCTGAAAAATTTCATTACACAAAATTGTACTCTGCGCATGTGGATATGGATGTTGAAAAAATGAAATGTTTTCGTCTTCGTTGGCACCCCTGCAAGGAACACTGCGAGAGAGAGATATTGCGAGAAAGACAGTAGACTACCCTATTCATACAATACAGTACACTACAGTAGTCTACACGCATGCTGAATGCGTCCGGGTTTCACGAGGCGCACGGCAGAAATCACTGCAGTGAAATGACCTGGATCAACACATTCAGCATCGATCATTCCAGAAATCACCGGATCCGTGATTCATCATTCTCCAGTTGCTATGTGAGTCACGCGTTGCGCCGTGCGCGGAAACTATGGTTCAGAAGAGGGAAAAAGCCACCTCATCCCGTTCCGGGAAGAAAATAACCGGGACGAAATAAACTGCGCTTCATCTCCAACATGGCGCCATCAAATACAGTATCATCCCACCAGGAAAGCATCAAATACAATACATGAATACAGTACAATCAAACTTCTCCAAGTCAAATATCAGAAGGAACAATAGGAAAAAAAATTGAATGTAAGGGAGGTTTGGAGTTGGGGAAAAAAAGCATTTTTATTGCGGATAATATAGAAGATTTGCAGTAAATTGTAAATGTTGATATTCTGGGACTTAAATTGCTTCTGAAATGTGTTACTGACAGGATACTGAACTTGGAGGCAGGGTTTCTTTGTTCAATTAGTCTGTAAGTCCCTTTTAAATGCATCAAGTTACACTTGGGTACAAAAGCATTTTTATTATGGATAAAATAGAAGAATTGCAGGAAATTGTAAACCTTGATATTCTGGGACTTGAATTGTTTCTGAAATGTGTTACTGACAGGATACTGAACTTGGAGGCAGGGTTTCTTTGTTCAATTAGTCCGTAAGTCCCTTTTAAATGCATCAAGTTACACTTGGGTACAAAAACATTTTTATTATAGATAAAATAAAAGAATTGCAGGAAATTGTAAATGTTGATATTCTGGGACTTAAATTGCCTCTGAAATGTGTTACTGACAATATACAGTACTGAACTTGGAGGCTGGGTTTCTTTGTTCAATTAGTCTTTTACTCCCTTTTGAATGCATCAAGTTACACTTCCACTTTTTATTCAGGTTCTTCTCTTCTCTGAAATGTGTCACTGACAATATACAGTACTGAACTTGGAGGCTGGGTTTCTTTGTTCAATTAGTCTTTTACTCCCTTTTGAATGCATCAAGTTACACTTCCACTTTTTATTCAGGTTCTTCTCTGTCAGGTGTCAAGGATGTAATAGCCAGAAGGCCTCAGAAAATTTGAGTAATAGAGGTTTTAGAGGAAAAGCCTTGGAGTTTTCAATGCACTGTTTCTAAGGGAATTCAGAAAGGGGCTTAAGAACATTTGACTCAAGGAGGATATACTTCTTGAGGTTTCAACTGTATGAAAAAAAAATGTTTACATTTTCTGTACTAGAGTACCAGGTACACTTTTTCATTTGAGAGGAAAAGGAGGGTGCTATAATTTTGGTTGGATTTAAATTTTTTATGAACAGGTGCATGAACTCTCTCTACAACAAAACTCAAGGAACCAGAAAAAAATTTGCTGCAGAAATAATTTTGTTGTAGCCAACTCCTGTAGCTGTAGCCTAAGAAGAAAACCTAATTTGGACCCAAAAATATTTTTCATACAGAGAAAATTGTTGTAGACCAGATTGTCGTGGAGAGAGTTCAATTTTAGAAGTAGATTACTGTATAAATATCATACTTGATTAAGGATGCAATGCTAATGAAAATCATTGGACCCATTTTTACAAAACAATTAAAAATGAACACAATTGGGAATCAAATTCAATTCAGGGTCAAATGAGGTCAGAATTAAAATCAAAGTCTGTTTCATTTTTAAAATACAGTACTGTACAGTATTGCAATTTTTCAGTCACTAAAAATGGGGTGTGCATTTCTGCTGGTGGGGATATGTTCTAGTCCAAAATTGACAACAAGGGCGTTTCATTTAATCCCATAAAACCTGTGCTTCTAATTGTCAATCACGTAATTGCGTATACAGTACTGCAGATATACTGTAGGTTCAACTTTTCTTTTTTAATATACAGCACAGTACTGTATTACAGTTTAATTTCCTTTTGATTTTCAAATGCGTTTCCCGCGGACGGTTTTGCTCAGAATTTAGACCTTGAAACGTATGTAGGCTAGTGGGGGGTTTTCGACCCCAACAGGGAGAAATTCTCGGATTTCTGATGTCCCTGAGCGATCCCGAGAAAAAGGGTTTCAAGGGCTGCGAAAAGGCCCACTTATTTATTTATTTTTCCAGATACGGTAAATAATAATAAACAAGCTCATCACGGAAATTTCCATAAACAGAATTCGAAGGGCTGCTGCTGCTGATGGTAGTGGAATGAGGGAAGGGAAATGATGCGTTTGTGTTCATCTCCCTCTTTTTTTCGCGGTGGTAAAAAATAGGGGGTTGTTCGGATGAACCCGTTTTTCGTGACCCTGCATCATCAGAGGAACAGGCTGGATTGAAGCCATGCAAGTGGGACTTCCCCAACCCACAGAAAATATGAGCATGTTTTTATTTCTTTTGCACTGTATCTGTTCTTCTTCAGGAAGGACACCTTGGAAAGCGGAGGATTTTTCCAGTAACTCCTGGTATTTCTAAGAGTAAGAAAATCGGGTTTTAATAAAAAAATAAAAACTGTTCCGGTACCCAGCGACATACTGGCTTTATTTGAATTCCCAAGAAAGATTTCGACTTCTAATGATTTTTCCAGCTGAAAAAATAATTAAACGTAGGAAAGCTTTTCGTTCTTGCATGGAGAGTTGTCGGCTTTCATGACCCGAAAAATGTCAAGATTTCAGTACAATATACTCTACAGTACTGTACTGTATTCCAGTATGAAAAAAAAGAAAACGCACGCATTGGAGGTCCAAACTGACTGTGCCGAAAACAATTTAATCCAATCCACCTCCAGCATAAAATATTGCTTAAAACCAATTCCTCTTGTTATTTTAATTACATTAGATACTTTCAAATAAGTAACTAACTATTTTAGTTATTTAACTAACTATTTTTTTTAATGTTGAAATATTTTCAAGTCATCCTGTCCCATGAGTAAATTGTGCAATATGGATTTTCATAAAAGTGATTCAACTGATTCTCAATGAACCTGTCTACCATTATATTTCATTGAGCCTGAAACCAGCCGCATTTTCACCACATGAATCTGTTTAAAAATCTGGGACTCTTGAAATAAAGTTTATGTTGCTCTATATTTTCATACAAATTTATTGCTGCTTTCAAGTAGAGTACAGTAATGGGAAACAGTTAGAAATTCAACTCAAAACGTTGCAATAAATCTTTATTGTAACATGTCTTTTGCAGTTGCCTGTGGCCTGAAACATTTAATATTTAAGGTCAGGTAGCCCAAATTTGCTGCATGTAAATTTATAGCTGTTGCAAAAAAAAAGAAAAATAATTAGAAATTCAAAACTATTCACATTATGTCTCTTGTTCCAAATAGTTTGCAGCCGCAATTTTCTCCCAACAAAACTAATAAATCAATACAATCAAAAGTGCAGCAAATACTGTATATACTGTACAGAGTTCCACAAANTAGATAAAATAAAAGAATTGCAGGAAATTGTAAATGTTGATATTCTGGGACTTAAATTGCCTCTGAAATGTGTTACTGACAATATACAGTACTGAACTTGGAGGCTGGGTTTCTTTGTTCAATTAGTCTTTTACTCCCTTTTGAATGCATCAAGTTACACTTCCACTTTTTATTCAGGTTCTTCTCTTTCAGTTGTCAAGGATGTAATAGCCAGAAGGCCTCAGAAAATTTGAGTAATGGAGGTTTTAGAGGAAAAGCCTTGGAGTTTTCAATGCACTGTTTCTAAGGGAATTCAGAAAGGGGCTCAAAAGCATTTGACTTAAGGAGGATAGACTTCTTGAGGTTCAACTGTGTGAGAAAAAAAGCAATGTTTACATTTTCTGTACTGGAGTACCAGGAAAACTTTTTCATTTGAGGGGAAAAGGAGGGTGTTATAATTTTGGTTGGATTTAATTTTTTTGTATGAACAGGTGCATGAACTCTCTCTACAACAAAACTCAAGGAACCAGAAAAAAATTTGCTGCAGAAATAATTTTGTTGTAGCCAACTCCTGTAGCTGTAGCCTAAGAAGAACACTTAATATGGAACCAAACAAATTTTGCATGCAGAGAAAATTGTTGTAGACTAGATTGTGGTGGAGAGAGTTCAATTTTAGAAGTAGAGTACTGGACAAATATCATACTTGATTAAGAATGCAATGCTAATGAAAATCATTGGACCCATTTTTACAAAACAATTAAAAATGAACACAATTGGGAATCAAATTCAATTCACGGTCAAATCAAGTCAGAATGAAAATCAAAGTCTGTTTCATTTTTAAAATACAGTACTGTACAGTATTGCAATTTTTCAGTCACTAAAAATGGGGTGTGCATCTCTGCTGGTGGGGATATGTTCTAGTCCAAAATTGACAAGAAGGGAGTTTCATTTAATCCCATGAAACCTGTGCTTCTAATTGTCAATCACGTAATTGCGTATACAGTACTGCAGATATACTGCAGGTTCAACTTTTCTACTTTTAATATACAGCACAGTGCTGTATTACAGTTTAATTTCCTTTTGATTTTCAAATGCGTTTCCCGCGGACGGTTTTGCTCAGAATTTAGACCTTGAAACGTATGTAGGCTAGTGGGGGGTTTTCGACCCCAACAGGGAGAAATTCTTCTGTATTACAGTTTAATTTCCTTTTGATTTTCAAATGCGTTTCCCGCGGACGGTTTTGCTCAGAATTTAGACCTTGAAACGTATGTAGGCTAGTGGGGGGTTTTCGACCCCAACAGGGAGAAATTCTCGGATTTCTGATGTCCCTGAGCGATCCCGAGAAAAAGGGTTTCAAGGGCTGCGAAAAGGCCCACTTATTTATTTATTTTTCCAGATACGGTAAATAATAATAAACAAGCTCATCACGGAAATTTCCATAAACAGAATTCGAAGGGCTGCTGCTGCTGATGGTAGTGGAATGAGGGAAGGGAAATGATGCGTTTGTGTTCATCTCCCTCTTTTTTTCGCGGTGGTAAAAAATAGGGGGTTGTTCGGATGAACCCGTTTTTCGTGACCCTGCATCATCAGAGGAACAGGCTGGATTGAAGCCATGCAAGTGGGACTTCCCCAACCCACAGAAAATATGAGCATGTTTTTATTTCTTTTGCACTGTATCTGTTCTTCTTCAGGAAGGACACCTTGGAAAGCGGAGGATTTTTCCAGTAACTCCTGGTATTTCTAAGAGTAAGAAAATCGGGTTTTAATAAAAAAATAAAAACTGTTCCGGTACCCAGCGACATACTGGCTTTATTTGAATTCCCAAGAAAGATTTCGACTTCTAATGATTTTTCCAGCTGAAAAAATAATTAAACGTAGGAAAGCTTTTCGTTCTTGCATGGAGAGTTGTCGGCTTTCATGACCCGAAAAATGTCAAGATTTCAGTACAATATACTCTACAGTACTGTACTGTATTCCAGTATGAAAAAAAAGAAAACGCACGCATTGGAGGTCCAAACTGACTGTGCCGAAAACAATTTAATCCAATCCACCTCCAGCATAAAATATTGCTTAAAACCAATTCCTCTTGTTATTTTAATTACATTAGATACTTTCAAATAAGTAACTAACTATTTTAGTTATTTAACTAACTATTTTTTTTAATGTTGAAATATTTTCAAGTCATCCTGTCCCATGAGTAAATTGTGCAATATGGATTTTCATAAAAGTGATTCAACTGATTCTCAATGAACCTGTCTACCATTATATTTCATTGAGCCTGAAACCAGCCGCATTTTCACCACATGAATCTGTTTAAAAATCTGGGACTCTTGAAATAAAGTTTATGTTGCTCTATATTTTCATACAAATTTATTGCTGCTTTCAAGTAGAGTACAGTAATGGGAAACAGTTAGAAATTCAACTCAAAACGTTGCAATAAATCTTTATTGTAACATGTCTTTTGCAGTTGCCTGTGGCCTGAAACATTTAATATTTAAGGTCAGGTAGCCCAAATTTGCTGCATGTAAATTTATAGCTGTTGCAAAAAAAAAGAAAAATAATTAGAAATTCAAAACTATTCACATTATGTCTCTTGTTCCAAATAGTTTGCAGCCGCAATTTTCTCCCAACAAAACTAATAAATCAATACAATCAAAAGTGCAGCAAATACTGTATATACTGTACAGAGTTCCACAAATATGTAATCACAGTACAGGTTGTACCTTGCAATTTGACCTCCTGCAATTTCATGGTCAAATTTGCAGGGAAGTTGACTCTTAATTTGACCTCTGCCCCAGAATTCAACCACTTTTTTGTGTTTTTGTGCTTATATTTCTTGATTTCATGAAGTGTCTTGCAATTTGACAGCTTCACAATTTGACCCTAGTCCAGCATTGGATTAGGGTTCAATTGCAAGGTACCATTGTATTTGATTTCTCAGACTATGTTCACATATCAGATCAAATTTTTGTTTAGGCTTCAGTGGACATATTTTCATCACTTGTCAGGTTTTGAAAACTTAGAAAAAGTTAAAAAAAAACAGCAATCCATTTTCATCAAATTTAAGATGCAGAAAATAGCTGTGTAGAAGAAAAACATAAATAACCTACCCTTTTGGCATTGGACATACACACTTGGCACAGATGCAAATTTATGGAGATGCACTAAATTAAATCACAGATGAAAATACTCTGTACATTCATGTGGTGCCTAATGTGTGAAAGGTAGAACACAGTCTTGACTCTTGGACAATATCTCAAATGTTTACGTTATAAAATTACTGTAGTAACTCATTATTGGTGGAGGAAATAGCAGCTCTGATTATTAGCAGACTTTCACAACGAACACAGTCTTTTTCCAAGCACAGTTGCAGGTGATATAAGTGGCATATATATGGGACTATGGCATATACCCCAACATGAAGACAATTTGACGCATGAAAACTGTACTGTACACTCAAAATATCCACCAGATCTGGATAAATTTCTTAAAAAAGAACATTTTAAAATTTTAAGTGATGCTGTATCTCAAACCAATCCAGCCAGAGTGTTGTATTACCATTGGCATAAAATCAAGGTACATGTATTTTAAATACTGCATTAGTATGCAGAATAATTCTGCCCTAGTTTATTTTTCAAAACAGGTCAATTTGCGCTTCTCTTTTCAACAGCTTTTCCATCAAGTGTTCATCATGGTTAATCAGTATGTGTGCTTGTTTCTTTTTTGCTTTTTAGACTTATTCCCATTGAAGTATGCTTCAACTCTTGCATTTAATGGTACTCATGGTGTGAAATAAGGGACATATATTTTCTTGTAAATAATTTGTGTGTGTTCAGAATGCACTTGTTCTTCATTAAACCATTTGATGATGCTTCCCTACAGATTTTTGTCAACAATATTTCAGGAATTCACAAGGGGATTTTACTGTACTTGCATAACTGTGTTCGCCTGATTAGAAATGGCTTTGCAATTCATGGTGGCTTACAGTCTTATTATGCCAATTGTCAGCATTTTCAAGCCAGTCCAATTTAAATAATGGTACAAGAGCACTGGTAGATTTGAATATTATTATAAGTGCAGTTGCAGTAAAAACATTTTGTGTTAAGGAAGTTTATAATACTTGAGAAAATTTCCTGAAAATGTGACTAGAGCAGTGTTCCAAAACCTTTGGTGTGCAGACCAGCACCAGTCTGCAGAAGATTTTTGCCAGTTGGCAGGAAATTTTCTGCAACATAATGAATCTAGCAAAGGTTGCAATGAAGTATGTTATTTTCATCAGAAATTTTGCAAAGACAATTGCAGAGTTGAAATTATCTGATGAAAATAAAAAAATGGGCTTTTCTCTCAAGTAACACTTCAGACAAATTTTTGCATGCTAAATTGATTTATTCTAATTTTTTCATCCTGAGAAACCTTTCTTCAAGCCCACCTTTCTAAATTTTGAAAGACATCTCCCTATGTAGCTGCTTCATTGGTTTCTAATTTTTTTTTTTTTACAGAGAAGCATACAATTTTCAAATAAAGTACATGTCATTAACTCTTTCAAGCAAAACTTTTCTGAGTCCGCAAAAAATGTATGAAACTTTGCCTGTCTGCAATTTTTGTGCGTGGAAATTTGCTGGTCCCCAGCTCCGAAAAGGTTCCGGAACACTTGACTTGGAGAGTTCCAACTTGGAAGAGGCTACATTCTAACTTATATTCAGCACCATTAATTCAGTCTATCAGGTCAGCTTGTCCTCATTGCTTTTCCGCTGTCTATGTTGTATTTTTGAAATGATATAAAGAGTGCTGACGCCCGCTGTGAGTCAATTGCGCAATACCAGCTGTACATAGTTGCTCGTCTGTAATTTTATTCATATGGGTCGCATTGTATTAGAGCAAACGTTTATGGTAGAATTTTTCCTGGAACCATGATGAATAAGCTTCCATCCGTGTATCATTCTGGTAAACACCGGAAAAATGGTGCACCAAAGAAATTGTTGATACGTGAAGAAGCAGAATTTTCTTCCTCATAACAGATTCAATGTTGACAAAAACATACCGGAAATGCTCTTACAATTATTTATCCAACTGTGCGTTAGTAGAATCGCCAGCAAGGAGCACTAGTGTAGAAATCCCCACCACCAAGACCAGAATTCCTCTCTTGGCACGAATCTGACTCTATATAGAGAATAATTTTATATCTTTGTTATGGAATTACACTCGGATGAAGAAAGTTCGGGCATTTCAGGAAGAGGGCTGAAGTCTTCTCGTCTGCCATCCACTTACCATGGAAGATACAGTCGACCTTTTTTATTAAGACACCGACCTTGGCAACATACTGTCCATTTGTTGGAAAAATAATCTTCCCCATTGACAATAGCATTGGGAATTCCGTTAAAACGCAAATTAATGCTCCTGCCTATCAATGTTGTCTTCATTAGCCGACTGACAAGTTTAATTTTGTCTGTGCAAAGTCTCAAATTAATCAACACATAAACATGAAATAATTTACTTCCTGGGAGCATAGTTAAGCATAATTTTGCATCCACAGATTAATTTTATTGTTTTCTGGAAGAAAATGAATTTCATCTCGAATTAAACTTGCTTTTTACATTATTACAGAATTTTTGTTCAACCCTGTTAAACCATAACAAACCCCTAACACAAATCTTGGCAGCTTTTTCAGGTTTGACTGTAATTACTTCACACATTTGAACACTCTTGAGCCTGAAGAAATACAGGATTCTTCAACTACAGTATTTTCTTTTCCTTCCAGAAGAAGAACTACAGATACTTCCTCAAGTCAATGCCCCACATGCGGGTTTTGCTGCCGACGCAGGATTGAGTCAGTCCAGTCCATCTCTACTTTCTTTTACCTGGAGGGAGAGAGAGACAGACAGACCATCAACTGAACTCAAAAAGAGGGACAGGACGGTCGACGGTCCAAGTGTGCGGAACTCAAAAACCAGTGCTCCAATTGCTTTCAATAAACCTCAGTCTGTATGGAGGAATGGAAACCAGAAGCAATAAAGCGCGCGAGAAGAAAAACAAAAGGAACAAACGAACACAACCGTGACGAGAATAAGTTAGTTAGTGCGATCGACTCGTGGATCTACGACGTGGGTTAATGAAAAAATGAAGGGACAACCAAGGTTTCTTTTTTTTCAACTTTTCTCAATTTTTTTCTCCGCCCCGCTCAGAAATCTCCAGGGGAAAAGGGAGACGTCCAGGGAGGGAGGTTTTTATTTTCACGTTTTTTCTTTCAATAAACTACCTCACATGATAGTGAGAACAACAGCCATCATAATTAATAATCAATTACCAGATGTACAGATCACAGTTGGAGCACAACAAAAAATTGGTTCCAGTCGATTCTTTCCATCTCCAAAAATTCCCAAAAAATGGACTTTGACCAAAAAAAGAGACACGAAACAAAAAAAAAGCCAATCGGGAACGCAGAAAAAAACCCACTTTCTTCCATCAACAGCAATTCATTTTTTTCTAGTCAAAATAAAATCGAAAAAACACTTGAACCCAATCCACTTCTGGGCCCAATTAACCTCTCGACTGAAAACCCTCGTAGACCGCAGAAAATTCTACACAACTCACTCCCCCTCTCGCCCGCCGAAAATTCCAACGAATTGAGCAAAAAAGCATTAACTACTTTCCCGGGGGCGACAAACAGTAAATTAAAAAAAACGCGAAGTGTAAGAGAAAAAAAAGTTAAAAAAAAATAATAGCGAGCGAAGCAGAAGAAAGCCACGACGCCGACACAAGCCCAAGCGCGGGGGGAGCAGAGCAGAGCAGGGGTACATCGTGGGGGGGCAATCCGCCGTCGAGCCCGGGCCTCGTCACCGACACAAAGCACCCGGGCCCCCAACCAACGGAATGACGCAAAACCTAGAAAAACCCGATCAGGAACCGCGAGATCCAGCTCACTCCGCAGAACACGCGTCCTCCCTCGAATAACGTTACCGGAAACGACGCGCTGAAACGCTCGGGAAGCGACGCAAGCCTCTTTTTTTCTTCCTTCCCCCACCTCCCCCCCAAAAAAAACACCGTCCATTGTTTTCTTTTTCATCCCAGCCATAAAAAAAAAGAGGTCAATTCCCGGCCGACAAAAAAAACAAGTTCAACAACGAACAACAACGTGGGACACGGAGGAGAGAGAAAAAGGGGAGAAAAAACGGGGCGAAAAACACGAGTGCAAAATAAACTCGGTCGCGGCCAGGGAAAAAAAAAACGTGCCGCGATCCGCGTTTTACATAAAAGGTCGCAACAATGCGGGACATTTTAAGGCTCAGCGCATTCCTTTCTCTCTCTCTCTTTCAAAAATTGCGAGGTAACCAGCTTCCGTAAAAAGAGTTCTTCTTTTTCTTCACACCGTTGCGATGACGATTAGCAGGTGCGCAATGTCCGCCACGCTCGACAGTAAGTCCGGCGCAATCTTGGCTAAATTCACGTTCGAGAAGTCGCTTCGTGGGAAGATGTGCACCACGTACGCGGTATTTTGCTGTAAAAACAAAGAAAAGACATCGTTGTATTTCTCATGATTACACGCCAAACGGAGATAGAAAATGAAGCCTAGACCGAGGATCTGGTTTGGGAAGACAGAGAGACTACAACAATCTTCCAGATAATAATGGGGAAAGAAAAAACCGCTTTTTCATCTGAGGTCCACATTTTCTACCGCTATCATCTGGCCCTTCAATCAATCACTCGACCAGAAATCCGAAAAAGAAGTAGCAGAACTCGACAAGATTCAGGCGAAAGAAATAAAAACCACGTAGTTGAGAGCATCAGATATTTGAGCAAAAAAAAGCCACTACACGTCGAACTCCATTACAGAATATTGAATACATAATCTTTATAATTTTCCACTTCGAACGAATCTCTCTCATAGTTCGAGCAGAAACTGGCTTGATTCAATTCTTAAACATTTTCTATAATCCATAAAACGTACGAAAAAACAGCAAATATTTCCTGCAACGAATAAATATTTCCTAGCGGGTAACGTTCATTCAAAATATTCTTCCCCAACGTTCAAGAGAATTTGCTCGATTTGCTTAGGATTAAATGTATTTTATCGCTCAAGAAACTTAACGGCACAGATTTTTCGGTAAAAGAAAAATACTTTCCTCCTTCATCACGGAAACTTTGTTAAGACTATTTACGGTATCACAATTGTGATACCGTAATCCGAAATCCGCTCGGAAAACAGTTCATCAGAGAATCTCGACTAAAAAAATTGTTTTCTTCGCACTAATTCCAGACGCAACTTTTGTCTTCTTCGTGGCAAAATTTCAACTGAAATCCCGCATTTTCCAACCAAAGAATTCAATAAGGAGATACTAAACAAGTACAGTACAGTATTTTGAAATTTCCAAAAAAAAGGGACGACAAAAGAGCAGCCAGTCCGGATTTTCAGAGGTAAATTACCGAAGGCGAGCCGACGTTGACGATCCCAGCCGCCTGTTTGAGAGACAAGTAGGTGATGAACCCGTCTCGCAGATTCTTGGACTGGTACAAGACGTCGGTGTGATCCCGTCCGCACGGCAACGCCAGGAGAACACAGTGCTCGTTGGGCACCTGCGAATAAACCAAAGGCAACCCGTGAGTCAAACGGAGCCAGCACGACTTCATCGCAAACGACCATCCATCCATCCATCATCGCGACTTTTAACGAGGACATCAGCGCATTAAAAAACTTTCGATTCCCGTCGTCAACTCGGCAAGAAACGTCCCCCCCCCCCCCAACGAGAAAAATTGCACATCGAGTCATTGTGGAAAGACGGCCGATTCCAGGAAACTCGGCTTCCTCCTCCGCAGTCCCAATTAATTCCCCCCCATCGTGACTCACGAAGCGCAGAAATTATAGCCCATTTTTCCCCCATTCGGGGAAAAACCATCACGGAAGTCAACAACTCGCATCACGTACACCATTGTACAGTATAATTACGTAAACGCATTTAAAATTATTCCAGCGATATCCTCCTCATTTCACAAATTCAATTCAATCACGCGGGTTTTATGTTTCCAACGAAACGAACCCCGCGAAGTTCTCGGAAAAATGACAATAACAACCACAGTGGGGCCCGTCATTGAGGTTCGGACCATGTCCATAGGTTGAAGGGTCTTTATGTTTGATCATGTTTTCCAGTCGTCTTCAAAGGGGGCATATTTACTTGGTTCTCTTCTTCATGAACAATTAGTGATGAAATCCCCAACAAGTTGACTGAACGCTTTTCTCGACTTCAAGATGCAGAAAATGACTGTGCACAAGAAGCAAAGAACAAATCTAGCTACACTGTGCTTACATGATGGGGACAAAATCTGAACAAAAAGAAACGATGAATGGCCTTTTTCCGACTATGAATTGCGAGTAATTTTATGCTTAAACGAATTTGAAAATTTTCGTGGATTATAAATACCTAGCTAAATTTTTTTTTCGAGATCTCGAACTTGAAACTTTTAAATATTTTTCTAGGAAATGTCGGAAATGTGTCCGTATCTCGAGAAGTAATCCGCACGGCAAAACAGATTTTCCAATTTCAAGTGTCAATAAGTGGAATCGTCTCTCTATCGGGGTCCCCTTGTACTTGACGAAACTGTACTCTACAAGTAAAACTAGCGTAACGGAATGCAAGCATTATTCAGCCGATCGCTTCCATGCAATTCAATGAGCAATAAAATCCCTCGCTCACTTCCGCGTAACATTACACTTCTCCGAAATCCGCTCGCAGAATAATAAACCTGAATTCAATTGGGAGTCATAAAATTATTCCGAAGCAGGTTCGAGCGAAATGTACCGGACATGATACAAAAAGAAGGTCGCTCTCTACACTATACTGTACAGTATAATGTAGAGAAACCGGTTCCAGTCGAAACAGCCAAAAATTCGAGTCAGGGGAACAAGCATTTTTGAAGGACGAATTGAAAGGAAACTGCATTGGTAATATTCTGGGCCTTAAATTGCTCCCTGAATGTGTTGAATGGATGCTGAAGGTGGGGGAAAGGGTTTCATTTGCGCAATTAGCCTTTCAATTCTTCTCAAGATTCATCAATTTACATACAGTATTCACTTCTTCTCTCTTTCCTGTATGAATAAAACAATAACCAAAAAGAACTCCAGAAAATTTGACACATGGAGGGTTCAAAAGAGGAAGTCTCAAGAGTTAGGTTTCAAGTCAATGGTTTCAATGGTCTCAGACAGGGACTGAAAAAAAAAATATTCATTAGGGAGGTCTTCCAAGTTATAGATTCAACTGCAGTACGACCAGATGAACAAACAAGCCGATTGTTTCCCATTTATTCACGTAAACTTGATGAAAGCGGTGCTTCAGTCACGAGCATTCGCACTCAAATCAATTTATTGCTCATCGATCTTGCCACAATACTGCATTTCCCAAGGAAGACCCGACGGACTGACTACTTTTCCGAAGCACAACCGGCATTTCGACGGTTAAAAAACAAGAGGATGGAGAAGAAGAAGAAGAAAAAAAAATTCCAGCCAGCCATAAACGCGAATTGGTCAATTGCCCCACAATTTCAACGTCACGACCGGGGACAATGAAGGCGAAATCTCGACTGATCTTGGGATGATGCAAAACGCCGTTCAACAAAAACAGATACACCAATTTTCGCCAGGCATAGGAATACATTCAAATACAGCACTGTACTGTACTGTACTGCATCACTGACCTGCATCTTCCGCGAGACGCCGTCGAGCTGGGCAGGCTCCATCCTCATCCTCTGCGAGATGCGCAGGTAGGAAGCGGCGCCTTCGTGGACCGGCAGCGCCTTCCGCGCCACCTCCAAGTCGCCCGACACGAAGTGGATCTGCACAGCCGCCTGGTCGTTCTTCAACGCCAGCATTCCTTGCCACATGATCGGGTAACGCTGAAGAATGGAAAAAAAAAAAAAACCCACACGTGTCAATCCTCTCTCTTTAAATCTACCACCGGTCTCGTGGGTTCGCGACTCCCGGGTTATTCAACCCGGCTGTTCTCCATACATTTTATACAGTACAGAATTCATCTCTCACAACGACAGGCTCATGAGTTTGAATTTCGATGAATTATAAAATACAGTAAAGTCTTCAGAATCAATCGTCAAAAATCTTTTGGTGCTCTCTTACATTAAAATCTCGACGAATGTAACTTCCTGGCATGTCCGGCAAATGTCAATCTCCTTATATCGAATTATTGGTTACAACGAAGTCGTTTACCGGGTCCCTGCCCACTAGCAATAATGCTATTTCAATCGCTTAATAAAGAAGCGATTCTAAATTCTTTATGAATCACTTTATTGTTATTTTTCTCTATTCTTCATTAATCGCTTTATGAATAATTCATCGTTATAAAGAAGCTTTATTCCCGGCCCGNCCCCCCCCCCCCCAACGAGAAAAATTGCACATCGAGTCATTGTGGAAAGACGGCCGATTCCAGGAAACTCGGCTTCCTCCTCCGCAGTCCCAATTAATTCCCCCCCTCCCCATCGTGACTCACGAAGCGCAGAAATTATAGCCCATTTTTCCCCCATTCGGGGAAAAACCATCACGGAAGTCAACAACTCGCATCACGTACACCATTGTACAGTATAATTACGTAAACGCATTTAAAATTATTCCAGCGATATCCTCATTTCACAAATTCAATTCAATCACGCGGGTTTTATGTTTCCAACGAAACGAACCCCGCGAAGTTCTCGGAAAAATGACAATAACAACCACAGTGGGGCCCTGAGATGCGGACGTCATTGAGGTTTGAACCATGTCCATATGTCGAGGCGTGCTTATGTTTGATCACTTTTTCCCGTGCACTTCAAAGGGGGCATATTTAATTGGTTCTCTTCTTGTTGATGAACAATTAGTGATGAAATCCTCCACAAATTGATTGAACATTTTTCTCGACTTCAAGATGCAGAAAATGACTGTGCACAAGAAGCAAAGAACAAATCTAGCTACACTGTGCTTACATGATGGGGACAAAATCTGAACAAAAAGAAACGATAAATAGCCTTTTTCTGACTATGAATTGCGAGTAATTTTATGCTTAAACGAATTTGAAAATTTTCGCGGATTATAAATACCCAGCTAAATGTTTTTTTTTCGAGATCTCGAACTTGAAACTTTTAAACATTTTTCTAGAAAATGTGTCCGTATCTCGAGAAGTAATCCGCACGGCAAAACAGATTTTCCAATTTCAAGTGTCAATAAGTGGAATCGTCTTTCTATCGAGGTCCCAATGTACTTCACGAAACTGTACTCTACCACTAACCGCAGCGTAACGGAATGCAAGCATTATTCAGCCGATCGCTTCCATGCAATTCAATGAGCAATAAAATCACTCGCTCACTTCCGCGTAACATTACACTTCTCCGAAATCCGCTCGCAGAATAATAAACCTGAAGTGAATTGGGAGTCATAAAATCATTCCGAAGCAGGTTCGAGCAAAATGTACGGGACATGACACAAAAAGAAGGTTGCTCTCCACACTATACTGTACAGTACATTAAAGTCAAACCCGTTCCAGTCGAAACAGCCAAAAATTCGAGTCCGGGGAACACGAATTTTTGAAGGGGAAAAGAAGGACGAATTGCAAAAGGAAACTGTCATTGGTAATATTCTGGGCCTTAAATTGCTCCCTGAATGTGTTGAATGGATGCTGAAGGTGGGGGAAAGGGTTTCATTTGCGCAATTAGTCTTTCAATTCTTCTCAAGATGCATCAATTTACATACAGTATTCACTTCTTTTCTCTTTCCTGTATGAATAAAACAATAACCAAAAAGAACTCCAAAAAATTTGACACATGGAGGGTTCAAAAGAGGAAGTCTTAAGAGTTAGGTTTCAAGTCAATGGTTTCAATGGTCTCAGACAGGGACTGAAAAAAAAAAAAATATTCATTAGGGAGGTCTTCCAAGTTATAGATTCAACTGCAGTACGACCAGATGAACAAACAAGCCGATTGTTTCCCATTTATTCACGTAAACTTGATGAAAGCGGTGCTTCAGTCACGAGTATTCGCACTCAAATCAATTTATTGCTCATCGATCTTGCCACAATACTGCATTTCCCAAGGAAGACCGGACGGACTGACTACTTTTCCGAAGCACAACCGGCATTTCGACGGTTAAAAAACAAGAGGATGGAGAAGAAGAAGAAGAAAAAAAAATTCCAGCCAGCCATAAACGCGAATTGGTCAATTGCCCCACAATTTCAACGTCACGACCGGGGACAATGAAGGCGAAATCTCGACTGATCTTGGGATGATGCAAAACGCCGTTCAACAAAAACAGATACACCAATTTTCGCCAGGCATAGGAATACATTCAAATACAGCACTGTACTGTACTGTACTGCATCACTGACCTGCATCTTCCGCGAGACGCCGTCGAGCTGGGCAGGCTCCATCCTCATCCTCTGCGAGATGCGCAGGTAGGAAGCGGCGCCTTCGTGGACCGGCAGCGCCTTCCGCGCCACCTCCAAGTCGCCCGACACGAAGTGGATCTGCACAGCCGCCTGGTCGTTCTTCAACGCCAGCATTCCTTGCCACATGATCGGGTAACGCTGAAGAATGGAAAAAAAAAAAAAACCCACACGTGTCAATCCTCTCTCTTTAAATCTACCACCGGTCTCGTGGGTTCGCGACTCCCGGGTTATTCAACCCGGCTGTTCTCCATACATTTTATACAGTACAGAATTCATCTCTCACAACGACAGGCTCATGAGTTTGAATTTCGATGAATTATAAAATACAGTAAAGTCTTCAGAATCAATCGTCAAAAATCTTTTGGTGCTCTCTTACATTAAAATCTCGACGAATGTAACTTCCTGGCATGTCCGGCAAATGTCAATCTCCTTATATCGAATTATTGGTTACAACGAAGTCGTTTACCGGGTCCCTGCCCACTAGCAATAATGCTATTTCAATCGCTTAATAAAGAAGCGATTCTAAATTCTTTATGAATCACTTTATTGTTATTTTTCTCTATTCTTCATTAATCGCTTTATGAATAATTCATCGTTATAAAGAAGCTTTATTCCCGGCCCGAATAGCTTCGTCGTAACGAAAATTTACAGCATAGCCCGAAGTGAGAAACGTCAAACAACCCTGACCTGATTAGACATAACGTAGATTCACACACCTTTGACCAACCGAAAATCAACGAAATCCGACAACAATGACATTTTAAATTACAGTGGCCCGTTTCAACGGAAAGAACAATGCCCTGAATATCGATCCGGAAGCGGAATTTCCGCTGATCAGGAACGCACCTTGAGCAGCATAAAGAGAGAGTCGACCTGCGTCGGTCCGGGCGACCCAGCGTCGCCGCGCAAGGAATGCGGCGACGAGGGCACCAACGGCGGCTCCATAGGTACGAGCGCCGACGCGGACGTGGAAGGTGATGCCGCCGGAATCACAGGTGAATCTTGTTGCTGTTGTTGCTGCTGTTGTTGTTGTTGTTGCTGAAGTGACGGCGAGGCTGCGGCCGTCGTTGACGCATTGGACGACACCGAGCTGGCGCGAAGGTCTTGCACGGGCGACGCTGCGGGAAGCGGTAGGCCCGGGTGAGACGGCGGCCGCACAACCGCGGCGCCCACGTGCGCAGGAAGCGGCGGCTGGCGTCTGTCGTACACCGGCGACTCTGCTTGTCGCAACTGGGACGCCGCGTGGATCCCGTGCACTCCGGGCTCCACTGAACCTTCCATTCGGCGCACTGAAAAAAAGAAAAAAAAAAACCCAATTCCATGTAGCAAACAATTTATAAAATTTGAAAGGGACAGCGTATCAGGGCAAAGGACTGAAACTTTTTCTAATCCAATCCACTATGGAGTTTTGCAACCCCTATTTGGATGATGAACATCTCATCAAGTGTAATTCTCATGTGCTTCATGGTGTGAGGTCTTCGGAAACACGGCAAAATGAGAATGTCTGAGAAAGATTGACGCACTTCATTTTTGTAAGAATTCGAAGCATTAAAAAATTACTTGTAAGACATTCCAACAATGCAATTGAAACCGAAGACTCAATTAAAGGAACTAAATTAAAGTAAAACCCCGACACACGGGAGATTCGACTTAAGGACACACGAAACTAAAAAATCTGCCAAGGCATCCGGACAATGTCTCGACAAACGGACTCTTTCCCAAGATTTCTAAAGAAATGAAATTTTCATTTTCAAAATGTTGATATTCCTTGAAAAACTGAGATACAGCATTTATAATAACAAACATTAAAAATGAATTTGAATGAACATATCCATTTTGTGCTTTCTTTCGAGTTGCACAATATAGCAAGACCTTTACTTTTTCTTTGCTTTCAATCTCCTAGTTGAGAAACACAGTTATGGCGGATTTATCCCATATTTTTGATGAACTGAAGAACTAATTGGATAAGCTCCGACTGAAATCTATATAAAAAAAACAAAAACGACGCGACATGCGGACATGGCCAAAACACCAATTACTGTACGTCCGAATCTCGAGGTTTTACGGTACAGACTTCAATGAAAATTTTCTTTGCAGGCCAAATTTGTGGATTGCGGACATTCGATGTGCGTCTTTCGGTAATGGATCAATCAATAATTAAATTCAAACGCTTTCCCCAACTTCATCGTGTATACACATGCGACAAAAACAGAACTCTCAAAAGAGGAAAATATATTTTTAAGAAATGAAAACTTACCTCCGGGGGGAACAGAAAACTGCGGCAATCGAGCAACTCGCTGGTGCATCGGGTCCAACGATGCCTGGCTCGGATACGGCAAAAATCTGCTCATGTCAGGTCCAGCAGCACCGGGTGGATACGGAACCCCGACTCTGTGCAGATCCTGGGCCGCGAGCTGCAAATGCAATTCCAATATTAAAACTTGCTTCCGAGAGCAGACAACCACTTTATCATAAGACATGCATCAAGAAACAAAAAGAGCGTCGTATGAAATGCAATGTTCAACTCAAAGACGTAAACTTCACCATTCAACAATACTAGATAACGGCGACCATAAGCACGAAATAGCGTAGTCCATTAATGATGTAGCGGAATAACCGTTACAAAATTACCCACACGGAAGAAAAAAAATCACACAGCACACGACAAAACACGCGTGCACCACAAAATCCACGATTAACCACCAGCAACCACTCCGAATCACAAGATAATCAACAAAAGCTTTCCAAACTGCAGCACCACATCCAATTCCCGTCGTCGATATAATTTCGATAATTACAGTACTGTACGTCTAGTCATGCGGATAAAGGATTGACTGTCGTGACGATTTAGACTTTAGAGCGCGTCAATGGACTGAAAAGAACAACAAAAGCACGCTCTAAACTGCAACCGAAGATTACCGTAAACCCAATAATTAAAATATAGTCAAGTACAGTACCCGGAAAATATACTTCGTCTTTTCCCAAACGTATTAGAGGCAAATTTTGAGGCTATTTAACGGGGTTGAGGGTTTATCAAAAAAGCCAAATACAGTACTATATGAAAGTCAAGCAAGATCGGAAATACAATTCGTATTCTTCCAGGAAACAATCAAAATAACCCTCGGACGCGTACATTTAAAAAGCTAATGTTCCATATAAGTCATAATAAATCATGACATCTTTGCGTTTGTCTGTTTTAATTTGGAGACCTCTCACAGAAATTTGAATCTTGTTGGCGAGCTATCAAAGACAACATTAATTCGAAGAAACATTTTTCAGTTGTCAATAATTTTGGCGCATTGCCGTTTTAACGGGGGGTTTTCCCCCCTGCTATTGTCATTACGGATAATTTGTTCTTCAAAATAAATTGGCGGTTGCCAAGGGAGGTGTCTCAACTGGGTTTGGCTGTACTATGAAGCCTCTCTCCATTTTGACCCATCGCAACTCAGCTCAACTGAACTGCACTCCATGTCTCACACGAATAAATGTTCGGCGCAAGGACCCTTCTTTCCTTAGTTCTCGATACTTTAAATGAAACTGATGACCGTGTTGGTATAGCAGCAGCAGCAGCAGTACTGTACAGTACAGTACAGGGGTAGAATTGGCGCAAGGACACCGAGAAGAAAAACGCACAGCACAACCCAGTCGACGAAAGCAGTCTCAGCACACGACACAAAACATGGCCCGTCAGCCGTCACTCACCTGTCCCCTCGGCATGCACGCGGACGCCGGACACACCGTCATGCAACAGTGCTCGTGGCACAAACGACGTCCATTCATGCACCAGCCACGACTCAGTCTACACCGCTTTACGCCGAACGAATAACCGCACCCGTAGCGAAAGTCCGAGTCATTTTTTTGTTGTTTAATTCCAGTTTCGAAGACATGAACGAACGCGAAAACAAGAGGGAGAAACAGACACGAAGAAGAAGCGAAGAAACACGCATGAGTACATACTGTAGTGGTACTGAATTCCATGCAGGAGACGTCGATAAATATATTTTAGAATACAAAATATTATTTTATATCGTACAGTTGTAGTTCTTCTTTCACAGCGGACAAGACGGCTTCCGCAACTAACATGACCAAAAAATTATAAATACTGTACGGCAAAATTCCGCCACAACTATTTTTTCTTGTCCTGGCACTTTCTTCGGAGGGACAGTTACACAAATTTCGTTAGAACGAACTAATTCTCCTCTACAGTATATCAGTACAACGGATTTTCGCTTTTGGGCATGGAGATTTTTACGAATTGGCTAAAAATGACAAAACCCAAATTTGGCCCAAGTGAAAAACCTTAAAAACTATGAATGCCGATTTTTTGGTGCAGAAAATTTAAAAAAAAAACCTTAAAAACTATAAATGCCGATTTTTGTGTGCAGAAAATTCAACATTGCTGGAAGTACGAAGCTCAGGTATGAAGTACGGTAGAGTATTAAGCAGAAAATGCGGGCAATTTATTCACAATTCGATGTTGAGGAAATACAGTACTTCAAATCAATTATTGTACTGTATTACCCGATCTCAACAAAATGTCAATCCTATACGTATGCTCAAACAACCAGGAATCTCTCTAAAACGAATTTTTCGCAGGTATCTCGGAATTCTTTGTAAAAATAATTACTGCATTCGAAGAACATCCCATATCACTTCTCAGTAAGCTTTCGAGGGTTACAAAAAACGCGAGATGAATCGAACGAAGACGGACGAAAAAAAATAATAACAAGACTGATATGCAAACTGTGATTGTCAATAAGGCGTCAAAGACTCACGTATTCATGGGCGGAGACAGTCGGGTCGGGCAGACGGGCCAGGTGACTCGCCGCCTGGTGGGCCAGCGGCACAGCATCCGGCGTCATTCTCAGCGACGACGGCTCCGGCGACGACAGCGTGGACACGCCGCTACCGTTGCTCGATGGGTCCAGGTCATCCGGCGACCGCTTCGGCACTCGGGTCACGAAAGACGAAGCCCTGTGCGCCTCCGGGGCTGGCCCCATGTACGGCATTTGCCGCAAGAGCGGCTGCTGCCGAGCACCACCGACAACAGCCGACGAGGTCCCCGATGACGGCGGCGTCGACACGGACGGGGCGCTGAGGTGGAGGTCGAGCGGCGCCGATTGCGGGGCCACTGCCGACGGTGATGTTTGGATGACGGCGGATCGCGGATGGTTGGCCGAGTGCGCCGGCGGCAGGTTGTGCGGCGACTCGGGCCCGAGCTTTGTTGTGATCACTGCCCCTCGCACGTCCGTCGCCGGTATTCTCATCATGGCGTCCTTTGAAAAAGAAACGTAAGAAGTTCGGTTCAGTACAAGACAGAGAGGAGCATCTTACGCGCAAGCCCCTCACATCGCCATCGCCGAAAGACGTTTAAACCGCAAAGGTTACCATCGCTGAGGTACTTCGAATTACTACTGTAAATGCTGAATCTTTACACTTACTCTGTCATCATTACACATGTAAAAGGAGGCCAGAAAAAACTAGAGAAAATTAAGGATGAAACTGGGGCGAAATTCCAATTGTCGGTCACATCTAAAACGATTGAACCTTTTTGGCCAGCGAAAAGCACAGAAGGGATGATTCATTACACAATATTAATTCGACCATGGACACCGACGAAACAACAGGCTGCTTTGTCCAATCCAAACACTCGAATTCGCCACAAGATGAATACAAATACATAAATGCTCGATTCAAGCTTCTAACTATGGGCAGAAATCTGGGTTGGAATCCAAGCCCGACCAACAAAAAAGAAATCAAGATTAGAAGCAGTTGACTAACAGTTCATTTCAAGAGATGAGCTTCAGATGAAAAGCACGAACAAAAAAATCGCTAAGTGATGGCTGCGGAAGAATTTTCCCGAAAATAAGATACAGTAACAATGAATAGGCGATAGAGATAAGTTCTTTGAAAGAAAATTTCCCTCTCTTGCGACTGAAATCCAACAACATGATTATAGTACAATACTTCTGTTGCATATTGCTTGAAGACAATGAGTACGAACACATACATCATCTTTGATTTAATTGCGCTCATCTTCCCCACTACAAGTTCCTGAGCTCTCACGTTCAAGACAGCTCCGGGTAGAATTTCAGAAGGGGTCCAGGAAACAATTTCAACAAAATTCAGCAATAAAAATACTAAAAAAAAAAAAAAACTCACTCGTCGATCCAATTCTGGTGGCATTCGCACTGCGGTGTTCACTCCGGTCGACGTGAGCGACACGGGCGGCGAGTGCTGCATCGGATGGTGCATGTGATGCGTCGGAACCTGGGTCCGCACGAGCGGCGACGCCTGCGTGCCCATGGACGCCACCATCGTCACGGGTTGGAACGGGCCACCGGACGCCGTTAATCGCGCTCCGACCGTCGTCGGCGGTTGTCCAGTCACACTGCCCGGGTAGCCCGTCGGCGGCCGATGCATATATGACACTTGCTGCATCATCACAGGACGAATCTGAGCTGCCATCGGATGTGCAGGCACACCCGACGGCGACGACATCGGCTTTCCGTGCTGTCCGTACACTATGTGTGCTCCAGTGCTCTGAGGGGGGAAACGAACAATGCAAATTTCGCGTGAAAAAATACTGCCTCTACGCTACCAGTGAACGCTTCAAATTTTTTCAGCAACAATTTTTGTTGTAACGAAATTTTACTGCATCTCATTGACACAGACGGTCATGGGCGCTTAGAAACATGAAAATGAGAAAAAAACGAAGTTTCTACGGTACAATGAAAAAAAGGAAAGAAAAACCAGATGCGATGGTTGATCGTTCTTGACATTAACAATCAGAAAACGTAACGGGTGCTAAAAGCATTTCAACATAAAAAAAGTAAACTCTATCTACGACGTTACTTACGGTCATGGCTACAGTTGAAGGCACAGGTATCCATCCTCCATGAGGCAAAGGTGCCCCGGGCTGACTCGTGATGACCATGCTTGGGTGGACTGCTCTGGGTGCCACTTTGCTGTCAACGTGCACAGGATTCAACGGCCTCGTGGTTCTGCGGACGAAGAAGAAGAAAGGAGATTTATTAAAAACTGTTGCGTCGAATTCTCTAAAATTTACAATTAAACGAGCGGTAATTTCTACCGATTGAAAAGAAAAGAAGGGCAATCCATGACAAACCTTGCGACGGCATCAGCTGACAGAGGTAACCGGGATCGAGGAGGCAAATAGGCGCCTCTCGGCGACGCCAGCACCATTTGCGGCATAGGCTGATACGGTTGTTGCTGCTGCTTGACGACATTCACAGGCGGCGCTACGCGAACCATGCCAACGGGCGGCTGCGTCACTTGCGGGGCCCGAATGCTCGTCATTGTCACAGTTGCCGCCACGGGTGGCGCCACAGATACCTGAGTCCTACTCGGAGTCCCGATGCTGCTCGTGTTCCCGTTGTTTGTCACTCGGTAGATCGTCACGTTGCCGCCGGCTGTGGGCGGCAATTTCGACACGGCCGTCGACGCAGGTGGTGTTGTTCGCTGAGGCATGGGTGGTCCGGGAATCGGAGTTATGGTCAGAGACGGTCCCGGCGTGACGATGCCACCAGGTACCGGTGTTCCAACAACGACCTGCGACAGAATCAACAGACATATTCATGAAGAATATTCCTCAAACAAAAAAAAAACTTCAGTTTCCTCAAATGAAACCGCGGGGGAAAAAGAAATACGAAGATGAACCCGAAATTTTCAATTACTGTACCTGCGGCGCAGGTTTCTCCTGTTTGTCAGCAAGCGGAATGTAGCTGCCTTCTTTGACTTTCATTTCCATCATGACACCCGTCTCCGGATCAATGAGCGTTTCCGACACTTCCAGGGACTTCGGAATAACCACAGGCTTAATCTCCTGTTTCGGCGGACGAAGGTCTTCCGGTTCCGCCAAGCTCTCCAGATCCGTCTTGATCAAGATCTCGTTGTCATTCGGTAGGTCTTGCTTGATCTCCATTTCTGAAACAGAAGCGAAATATCAACGTAGGGCACATACTTCTCGATAACACAAACTCTAAGGCTTCCCCCCTCAAAAGCCTACTATTTTATTGACACGGGAAAGAAAAACGAAATAAAAAAGGAATTTGATGTATTTTGAAAGGATGTGAAAGATTAATTAGAAAAATGAACCCTTTCCGCAACAAAACTTCTGCATCCAGTCAACTAATTCGGAAAGCAATATACAGTACAGTAATGCCTAGAATACCACCAATTACATTTTCCTGCATTTCTTCCTTTCTTTTCCCCCCGAAAAAATGCTCATATCTCTAACTCGAATTTTTTTTGCTGGGCCATTAAAATTAAACTTGCAGAGGTTCGAATGTAGAAGCGAGTGAGACGATAAAGAAACCACATTCTCTTCTTCAAATAAAAAAAAAAAAAAAACCTCGAGAAAATGTTTCATCAACTCCTCGTTCGAGTAGAAATTAGAACATTAAGCAGTAAGCTCATCAAAAATCCACTCACTCGGACCACCGACGAGCACCACGACCCTCTCAGGCTCTGTAACAATGACGGGTGCCGATGTTGTTGGTGCCGGTACGACCACCTGAGCACCTACTGCCACCACTACCGGTGGCAAGGGCTCCACAACTCGCGGCGACGTCAACATCGTCGCCGGTTGCTCCGGCTCCACGTAATTGCCCTTCACGACTTCCTCAATGATCTCATCGACGGAGTTCTTGCCTTCCTTCTCGATCAACCGCCGCGACTTCCTCGTATCCGAAGGCGACGGCTGCGTGACAACTTTCTCCACTTCGGGCTTCTCCGTTTCTGTCTTGACTTCCGAGATCTTGGCTTCGGCAGCCGGTAAAACAGCGACGGGCGTCGTTTGGGCGGCTGGCGAAGAACCAGCCTTTTCTTTAACCGACTTTTCGTCCTCCTCATCGCGGAACTCAAAAACGTCGTACGACGATCTGGTTTCCGGACTGGTTTTCCCAAACACTGCAGGCGTTGGTAATGTTGCAGCAGGGACAGGTGGCAGCGGAAGAGGAACAGAGGGCGTAGTAGTCACTGGAACGATCACAATAGCCGCGGGTTTCACTGGAGTAGGCGGCAGCGCCGCCGCGGCGCTGTTGGCAGCAGCAGACCGCCGCGTCCTTCGCTTGTTCGACTCTGGTTCTTCTGGCACAGGTTGCGGCACGGGCTGGATAAGGTGTGGCTGAGGCGACGGCGGCGGCGACTCCATTCGCAAAGAAATCTTTTCCGGAGTGCCTTTTCGTCGGGAGCTGCCCCGTGCATTGCGCCCACGTCCTCGTCTCGGGGACTCGTCCACTTCCGATTCACTGTGACTCGTCTTCCTCAAAATCTCCTCTTCAAGCACACCTGAAAAATAAAACAAAAGAATAAAAATTTTGAAATTTATCTTCAAGAGAAATGAAATTCAAGAACTCAAGATGCCATTCTGCAAAGAGTACTGTACAGTTCGACGGAGGACCGCGCTCAGTCCCATAAATCACTTCTTATGCGGCTTCTTGCTTCTTATTTTTCGTTAGCATTTCAGCTAGAGGCACTCGAACGGTTTACTATTGATTCAAATTCACCACGATCCCAATTTTCAAAGACATTTCAGCATAAAATTACCGTATTTCAGTATAGCTAAATGTATTCTTGTTCTTTGACTCTCGAGCTCCTTCTGATGCCAAAAGATCGGATTCTGTGTGGGTTGCTTGTGCAAATATATTCTGCATTTTGAAGTTGAGAACAATTTTTAATCAATCGTTGGAGAATGTATTCCCAATTTTTGATGAAAAGGAGAACGAATTGAATATGTTTCAATCGAGGTCTTCGGGAAAAATGTGATCTGACACACGGACACTTCGACATAGGGACATGGGTCCAAGCACCAATTACGTATATATCTAGCTAACATCTTAAGCCCTCGAAAATCAAGATTAATTAATTCAACACTAACCAGCAAGACAAGGCTCATCGCTCCTCGCTGGTGACACAGCATTGGCTCCTCGACGACCGCCCCGACTGCGGCCCTTAGGCGCCGCTTTAATTGGGGTCTTCTCTGGTTCTTCACTAGCCAACACCGCCGGAGAGCATTCGGATGTTTTCCTCCCTCGTCCTTGGGATCGTCCTCGTCGGCCTCTGCTTCCAGACCGACCACGAGCAGCAGGAGCCACTTCGGTCATGTCCGGTTCAGGTTCAGGTTCAGGCTCTGGCTCAGGCACGGGTTCCGGCTGAGGCTCAGGCTCCAGCACGGGTACAGGCTCAAGCACGGGCTCAGGCTCAAGCACGGGTTCAGGCTCAGGCACAGGCACAGGCACAGGCTCAGGCTCAGGAACGGGGACAGGCTCTGGTTCAGGTTGGGATTTCAGCAGTTCCGGCTCTGGTTCAGGTTTAGGTTCCGGGGCCGGCTCGCGTTCCGCTTCTGCTAGAATTTCCGATTCCGCTGTTTCTGCTTCGTCCGCTTCCAAGCTTTAAAATTAATCAAGCGATACAATTTTAGTGCGGCGAATATTTTCCAATTGAACCTCAAAAATGGACGACAGGCGCAATTTTTAGAACAACTTGACCAATGAAAGCTGAGATGCGCAACTTCCTTCAATCAAGAGAAATCCAGTTCGGATGTACAGTTGAACCTTTATAACGTATCTCTCAGATTCGAATTTCTTCAAGTCCTCGTCCGAATTCCCGTAGAAAAACAATGATTTAAAAACCTTCCTAATTCGAAGGCTCTCCCCGTCCAACAGCCGTAAGTCGACCTTACTGAAGGCCTTTTCCTATTACTTTATTGAAATAGGAAAGAGAAAAGCAGTAAAAATGCGAATTGATGTGTTTTGAAAGAAAGTGCAAGACTAATTGAGTAAATTAACCCTCGCATCCAAGTTCAGTATCCTGTCAATTTCCTGAATTCTTTCCCAATAAAAATGCGTTTTTCCCACAATTCGAAACCTCCCTAAATTTTTTTTTTTGGTCGTCCATTGAAGTTTGCCTTGCAGAGGTTCAACCATAAAAAAAAAAAAAAACCTCAAATTTTACGTGCAAGAACTAAATACAAACCGATGCAAGGCGTCCTCAATGTCGGAGGATTTCTCCGCAGGCAACGGACTGAATGCCGGCTGTTCCACCTCGAGCTTCGCTGGTACGTCGTTGAGGTCTTCCATGGTGTCGCTCGTCTTGCATTCACTCGAGATGGCCGCCACCGCAACGGCGCATTCGTCGATCGTCAACTGCGGCTCATCGCCGGGACTCGGCGGCGGTGACAGTTCCGCCTCAATGGCAGACAAAGCGTCCGGCAACATCTTTCCTTCCGAAGAAACTTCGGGCAGGGTTTCCACGATCAAGTCCGACGACTTCAAAACTGTTTCCACGACGGGTGCTTCATCGGGCTTCTTCAAGGACTCGGGTTTCTCGACTGGTTTCAAGTCGATGCTGTGCGAAGGCGGGAAATGGAACGATTCTTCCAACGATTCTGGCAGCGGGCTGAACATGACCACCGACGGTTTCGTTTCCACATCATCGACGACAACAACGGGGTGGCTTTCCGTCACCGCGGCGACAATCACAGGTTCCACTTCAGCATCGACGACCACACCAGACTTGACGACTGATTCGACGGCGGCGCTGACAACAACCAATTTCGGCACGGGTTCCAGACTCGCCACAGCCTTCAGGGCTTCTTCGTCCACTTCGTCCGGCTTGGGCGGAGATTTCACCACCACTGCTGTCGGTTCCACAGGAACAAACGGAGAAAAGGTTTCGCCCAAGATGGTCGCTACTGCGTCGTCGGTTTCTTCTTGGGAAATCACAGCCCGACTTTTGGGTTCTGGCCGCATCCCAGTTGAACTCAGCGGCCGTTCCTTCACGGGCTCCTCGTGTTCCTCAATCACCTCCACCTTGATTTTCTCCACCTGCACTTCAGTAGGTTCGCACTTGATTTGCGGGGGTTCCGCCTTTACGGGTGGGGGTGGGGGCGGCGGTGGCGGAGAGGGTTCCACCACCACTATCGCCGTCAACGTTGGTTCTTCCTCTTCTCGTTCCTCGACCTGCGGTTCCTGTTGTTCTTCTTCTTCGTCACTTCGGGCTTCTTCGATATGCAGCGGCGGCAAGTCTTCGTCTTCCTCGTCAATTTCGGCGTCGATGTCAACACTGTCGCGGTCGGCGAAAAACGCCGGTTCTGTCTTAATCATCACTGGTGTGCATTCTGGTACCAAACAAGTCCCACTGGTCCGTTTCTCCTCCTCTTCTTCAAGACTCTTCAAATACTTTTCCGGACTGTCCGCGTCGTCATCGTAGTTCTTTTCGTCCAGGGAGGTGTGGGTCAAGCTTGCTGTCGTCGTTGTAGTCGTCGTAGACGCGCGAGGAGAGATCGAGGCACGCGGAACAGTGCGGTCGGCGGACTTGCGCGTCGGCGTTTCCGCAAACACGCTCGAGTCTGTCGACGACATCTTCATGAGCGTCGACGACGTCCACTCTCGAGGGCTAAGACTCGTGGAATCCAGGGATAACGTTGGCACCGCACCGCGATCCGCAGATCTGTTGATTGATAACAAATTTCAATGCAAATGATCGACTAGAATGAAAATGAAGGTTGGCGAAGAAACAATACGTTACCTTCTGTTGGAGTGTTTTTCGTGTCTTCCGTGTTCACGCTCACTCTTGTGTCGTCTCCTCTCCTTACTGTCTTTACTCTTCTTCTTTTTCTTCTTCTCCTTCCGCGCCAGTTTCTCACTCAGCTTCAAGGCACCAGAAACGGGCGTCGAAGGAATAGACACTTCGGAAAAGCTCGACCGGTTCTTGTTCTCTTCGCCGGGCTTCTCCTCCTTCACCTCGGCCTCCAAGATCAGCTTCTTCTTATCCTCGTCAATTTTGAGCAGCCCGAAGGCCGTCGTGTCGCTGGCCACGAGTTTCGAGCCAATCCTGCAGCCGTCCTTCGGCAAGTGGTTCTCAATGTCTTTCAATTCCGACTGGAACGAAATCCCCGGGGACTTCTTCGGCTCGATGTCATTCGTCGTCGGCAGGGAGTTCATCTGCGGCGGGATCCCAATATTGGAATCGTCCGACATGGGACCAAAGATCTCCTCGAGCGCTGAACCCTTTCGACTCTTCTTGCGAATATCCTCCTTCGTCAGCCCGGAACCGGATTTGTGGCGTTCTTTCTTCGATCCCCCGGAACCGGACGAACGTCGTCGCTTCTCTTCACGAGGCTTGTGGTGATGGTGTTCGTAAGACTTGATGGCTGACGACGACGTTCTGCTTTCACTGCGACGCTTCTTCTTCTTCATCATCTTGAGGAGCGAGGAAGAGGAGGAAGACACGGTCGGGGCTTGCACCAACGCGTTGTCTTCCGAGTCCGACGAGTCAGACACCAACTTCGCTATCCGCGTCAGCTGAGGCTTCTGCGGGCCGTCGTCTGAGTCGTCGCTGTCGTTGGCAGAGAAGACCTCGGCTGTGCTTTTCTTCTCGAGTTTCCTCTTCTTCTTGAGGCGCTTCAAAGACATGGACGCCGAACCCGTCGATCCAACGTCCGAAGCCTCACCCGACGACAACCGCATTCGTTTCATCTTCTTCTCCTTGCTCAACTTCCCTGATTTCACCGACGACTTCTTGCTCGGCTCCGCTTTCGTCTTGGGCGTCGGCTTCTTCTTCGGCAAACCTTCTTCCTCACTGTCGGTTTCCTGCTCGTCAGCTGTAGACACGATCGTCAGGCGACGCGGTGGAAGCGTGGCCGGGGGTCGGATGTCGTCGTCGTCGTCCGAAGACGTGTCCAGCAGCATCTTGGCTGGCTTCTTTTTGATGCCGAGGCCGACGGATGATCCGCCACCTGCTGACGAGTTTCCACCACAGCTGGGATTTATGTCAGAATCCGAGTCCGAGTCGTCGGTCACAAAGGCCATGCTGCTGTGCTGACGCTGCGCCTGTTGCTGCTTCTTGTTCAATCGAGATTGCTTCAAGGCGCTGAACTTGTCTTTGGGTTGCGAGACAGGTGACGAGACCGGATCCTCTTGCTTCTGTTTGTTTTTGCATGATCGAGCCTTCACCTAAGTAACACGAAAAAAAGACGGGGAAAGGTTAGTAAAACAAGCATAGGAAAAATACAGAGAGACCCCGACAATCGGACAGTGGCTCGGGATACGGACACTTCACCAATATTCTCCAGAAAAAAAAAACGAATTTCTCAACATTTTGATATCCCCTGGACAAATTTAGCTATTCATATTCACAAAAATTGAAAACACATTTCATTATAGATTTAATTCACAGGTAATTCATCATCAAAAACAGACTGATTTTGTGATTAATTTCAATCATCTGTGCACAATAGAGCAAGATTTATTTCTGTCCTTCGCTTTTCAAGCTCCTTCGATGCCAAAAATTAGATTCTACGTGTTTTTCTTCTGCATCTTCAAGTTGACGGAAGCAATTGTTATTCAATTTTTTGGGGACAATTATTCCTAATTATCTGTTGATAAATATGAGAACCAATTAAATAGGTTTGGATTGAAGTCCGTGGCAAAACGTGATGCGACATAGGGACAAGCACCAATTACGTCCGCATCTTAGGGTCCCATTCAATAAAAGATAAAAATTCGGCGGCGAACCGTAATGAAAGAAAAGGAAGAAAAAAAAAGTGGCTCGCCTTTGAAGAGGAACCCGTAATGAGCTGCACAACTTTTCTCACCTTGTCATACATGGAAAAGTACACAGGTTCAGTTTCGTCTGTCACGATGTCGAAAATAGAGTGCGGCTTCTTGGACTTGTTCAAGCTGGGCTCGTAGTCCTCGTCAGATGAATGATCAGAGCCAGACTTCTTACTTTTCGACTTTTTCTTGCTTTTCATTCCGGATTTGCTGGATCGCCGAGAGCCGTCATTGTCGGATTCGGACGCCCTCTTCTTCCGCCGTCGTTCCTCTTTCTCGCGTCGCTTCGCCAACTTTTCCGCCGGCGTCTTTTTCGGCGGTGCGTCCGGTCCGTTGAAACTGGACTTTCTTCGCTCACGATCCTTGTCGGTCTTCTTCTTGGATTTGGACGAGTCTTTGGACTTGTGGTGGTGGTGATGATGATGCTTCTCCACCCCGTTCTCCATTGCGTCCGGCGAACCGTTGTCGTTGTCGTGCTGCTTCTTGTGGAGCTTTTTGTGCTTGTTCTTTTTGCGCTCGTCGCGACTTTGCGACGACTCCGTGTTGGTGGAGTCCAGGGACGCGCACGAGTCCAGCTTGGGTTTCTTAGCCTCAGGCAAACCGGAACTCGGCCGCGGCTTAAACTCGGACGCCTCGTGGATCGACACGCGTCGCTTGACACCCGCCGTCACTGGTGGCGACGCCGTCTCTGTTTTCTGTGTCGATGTCAGTGACTCACTCACGTCTCCGAAGGACTTGATGATCTTGGGCGACGGCGACGGGTCTGCTGACTCGAAGGACTTCAACTTTGACGTCGTCGTCTCCACTTCGAACGGCTTCATTTTAGGCACCATCGGTTCCACTTCGAATGGCTTGATTTTAACCGGCGCAGCTGAAGTCAGAGGTTCCACTTCAAAAGGCTTTATTTTGGCTGGCGCAGCTGAAGTTAACGGTTCCACTTCGAAGGCTTTCATTTTCAGCGCGGGTTTCGTCGTCACCGGCGACTCAGCCTCCAGTGAAGAAGAAGAGGAGGAGGTCTTGATCTTCGGCATCTGCACATCCACCGCTTTCGACGAAGGAGCAGGAGGAAGCGGTGGAGCTCCTAACACAGATTGCTGCTGCTGCTGTTGTTGGTCCGCCCCTACTACTTTCGACAGCGATTGTTTCGACGACTCGACCTCAAAGGACGACTTGGAAGTTTTCGGCGTCGTCGGCAGCGGCTCCGCCGTCTTAAGCTCCGTCACTTTCGGATCGGCAGCAGGCAAAGTGCACAGCAGCGGCGGCGGCGGAGGAGGCGGCGGCGGTGGTGGAGGCGGTTGTGGTGGTGGTGGTGGCGGCGGCTTCTTGCCGGGTTGACTAGAACTGACACTCACGGGCAGTGACTCGGGCTTGTGTGTCATGTGGTGCTTGTGTTTGCTCCTGTGTGTCTCAGGTACTCGGCTCGGCGCCTCTTCGCTCATTGTCGCCGCCATTTGCGCTATCACAGCTTCTTTCGGCGCCGTCCGGTTCTGCACCGCGGCTGCCGTCATCGCCGCCGTCATCGGGTAGTTGGTCAGCGGAGAAACGCCTGCAGTCACCGACGGCGTCGGTAAACTCAGCACCCAACTCGCTACACTCGGGTTCGGGCGTGGATACTTGGGTGGCTCAGGCGGCGCACAAACCGGCGGTGTCGACGAAGACGACGCCGACAACGGAGGCAGGGGCGGCTGCTGCTGCTGATGTGGTGGCAATGCTTTGCAGACCGCCGGTGTTGGCCAGGGTGTCACAGTGGTGGCCAAGGGCGGCGCCACAGCTCCTGGGGAACACGGTGCCGCCGTGGCGTCCTTGGCCGGTTTTATCCGGCCCAGCGCCAACAACCGCGATCGGTCCAGCGTCTTCGCCGGCGGTAGTTTGTCCACAGCGTCCTGCGACGATGATGAAGTTAGGCTAGAAACTGACGCGCCATTAACTTTCTCGCAGCCCGTGCTCGTCGTTGGCGACAACGGCGACGGCGTCGGGATCGTCGTTGCCAGCGACTCGAGCCGTTTCGAGTCCACGTCAAACACAGATGGCTTCGACAGCAGCGACTGCACAAACGGCGACGGCGTCGGGCGCAACTCCTTAATGTCCAGCATTCGCGGCGGCTTCTTCCCAATTGCCTCGATGTCGGTGTTCAACAGGTGTTGCGAGGCAGCGACAGACGAATTCTTGGCGGCGCCGCTCCACTTTTCATAGCGCGCGTCAAACTGGCGAATTTGCTCGTCCAGCGATGTGCCCGGGGATCGCGGCGGCTTCGGACTCACCATGTCCGACGCCGCCGATGATGATGACGCGGACACGGGCGGAGGCGGTGGAGTCGCAGGCGTCGTTGTTGTTGTCGTCGACGAGGACACCGGCGCGTCACTGGCAACTCCCGGTGAGAGGAACGAGGCCAGCGAGCCGGCAGGCGGCGACTTGACGCTGCTCGCCGGAGAGTTCGGCGACGTCGACACAGACAACGGCGTCATTGTTCGCGCAAACTTGGGCAGCGGCAACGAGATCGGGCTTTCGGCCGAGCGCGGATATCGGCCCAGTCGTGGCGGCGGCTGTTGTGTTGATGTTGTTGTTTGCTGGTGATGGTCGGCGGCCGTCGTCGTCGGGTCCATCGCCGCCGGCATCTCGTCGCACAGTGGCGTCCCTGGGCGCGAATCAGACGACGAGGCCGGCGCCACGGGACTGCTGCCAGCCGACACGTCGTGCACGCTCGGCACTCTGTTGAACACGGAGTTCGGCAGGCCCTGCAGCTTCGGCGCGGCCACTTCTTTGTGAGATCGGTGCGGGGACGGCCGGTACGACACGGCGCCCGGCAGCGACGATGGTGCCGTGGCTGCCGGGAGCGGCCCGTTGTGTCGCGGCGGTTGTTGCTGTGCTGCTGCTTGTTGTTGTTGCTGCTGATGCTGGGCTTTGAGATCCGGTGGTCGGCGTGAGGTCTTGCTCCCTCCTCCTCCTCCGCCAGCCTTTGCCGCCGCAGTCGTCGCGCTAGAGGACGACACGGCGGGCGATGACGAGCCGGACGACAGCGGAGGAGTGTGGCTGCCGAACGACGGACTCGGACTGCTGCGACAGTTGATGCTGTCCGTCCGCGCTTTCCGGCCCATGCCGTCACGAGAATCGTGCTCGAAGCCCTCGACGGCAAGTCCTCCCGTTACATTCATCATACTCCTGTCGGAACAAAAACACCAACAACGGGGCAATTAGGTCTCAGTCAAACAACTAAACATTAAATGAAAGGAAAAAAAAAGAAGGAAAAATCAGAAGCGTGGACATCTGCATTTACAACTACTGCACTGTATTGTACAAGTTAACCCTCGATTTAGTGCCACAGATCTCCCTGGTACGAATACCCCTTCATTATGTTCTCAGGGAAACCCCAATTTAGTGCCACAAGAATATCTTCTGTCATGTTAAAAAAAGGGCAAAAACCAAAGGAAATCGATGCAATTTTCAAGGGATATCATTAGGCCATTGACTGAGAATCATATTCCCATGCTCACATAAAACTCAGAATAATTCTGAAGATTTTATTTTGCATTTACATTGTTGAAAAATATTTTTTGCTGCATACCTTCCTTCATGAACGAAAAAAAATGGAGCTTTAATGGAAACATCAGAGATTCCTTCATGATGGCAGTTGTAATAAAACTCAAATTAACAAAAACTCTTGAGAAACAGCTCTGCTCTTTCACTAGACAGAATATGCTTAAAAATCAAATACAGTAGTTTTCTGCCTTACAATTATTTCTAAATACTGTACAGGAAGATATAAAAACAGTTCGTTTCAGCAAATTATTTCTCATGGCTTACTTCCTCGTAAAACAGAATGACCGCCATAACAATTCTATAAACCAGCTTATTTTTCATACAGTTTAAAGTTAAACCCTAACCTGGACTTACAATACCCTCGCTTAATGCCACAAAAGTGCCACGACAAAATGGTGGCACTAGATCGAGGCTTGACTGTACTTGTACCTTACTGCAGCTCTGTTATTGTTCAGACTGAACTCCATGAAGAAATCGTACACATCACTGTTTAACATAAAACGCTTCCTCGCAAATTATGAAGACTAGGTGCGTGCAGGAAAAGTATTTTACGCTCCGTCAATCGATATCGAAATGGCAAAGATGACGGATAACTGTGTGTGGAACCAAAACAAATAATAAAAGATTAAATACGAACCCAGGGCGGGGCGGCGGGGCTTTGTCGACACCGTAGGCGGCGTCGTAGTAATTTCGGCGGCCGTTGACTGCCGGGTAGACCTTGGTATTGCGGGCGTCCACGCTGCTGCCCGGTCCGGGTAACGCCAGGGACGCACTTCCGTCGCCGTTCCACTGCCGTGGACAGGGACGCACCGGGGACCGTCCTTCCACCGGACTGCTGCCGTACCATCGGTCCGTCTCGTACCTGCATTGACGAGAATTTCCCAAACATTGCGTCACGTCGCGTCCACACGCAATCATCTTTTCACGGTACTGTATTTTATTTAAAAGAGCCAATCGCGTGGAAATCCGAATATCTCTCGCTTTCTTTTCTCGATATTTCTTCTAGGAAGGCATCCACAGACTGTCGATGATCTCGGAGCAAATCCAAGATTATAACGGAAGAACCGTACACAAGAACTGCTGTGAATTTTCGTTTCCTCATGTTTCACGACGATCGACTGAAGCTTCATCAAGAAAGAACAAGCTCACCAAATAGCCAACGTAATACAACGACACGCGGATTTTTAAAATAGCAATTTCTCTCTCGAAAAAAATGAGCTACTGTAAATTATTTTTATTGAGAGAAATCCAAAATAAATCTCATGAATTTACTTTCTACTCATAATCCAAAACAAGCTAACTTCGTGCTTCTCTTTTTAGGGTTCTCTCCATCATCCATGAAAAATTGAGCAAGACTTGAGCTTTTTCTTCGCTTTTTGGACTCATTTCCAATGCAAAATGGGCAGATTCGGTGTTGCTTTCAGTATCTTGAAGTCGAGATAATTTTTTATTCAATTACTATATTCGCAAAAATCTTTCTATCTTTTCGAGAAACAAGAGAACGAATCCAACATGGTCCATTGAAGTCCATGGGAAAATGAGATCCAACATGTCCGCATCTCGGGGCCACCCTGTACAGTAATAACCTGATCTCGTCAAATCCAAAACAACTTAAAATTTTTGTTGACATTTTTGTCCAAGCGCAGTTCATACAAGGAAATTAATCATGTACTCAAGAATCAATCCTGTTCTTTCTCCAGTCAATTTCGTGACACCATCATTTCGAAAATTCCTCATCTTCATTTATACAAATTTTGAACAATATTTAGCTACTTTTTCTGTAGTACGCACCTGAAAAAAGTCCGCATAGCGAATGACAGACTCTTGATGAATCAACCCGGACCATCGCCAGGCAAATACTCTACACTACAACTGTCGTAGTCAATATGCGAACGAAAATATTTTAAAAGATAAAAAAAAATCCTCTGGCCCCTTTCTGCAGTCGAATACCGCACAAAAAAAAAACAGCCTTAGGCGCAGAAACGAACTACTGCATCCATAAATCACCAACTGCGCTCATTGCACGAGAAAAAAAAAAAAAGAAACCTAAAAGTCAACTCACTTTCTCAGTCCAGGAACGTGACTTTTCCTCCACAGCGGATTCTCAATAGGCTGACTAGACTGTTCCAGGATCTTGAAAAACGCCAGCTGGAACTTGTCAGACGCGAAGTCCAGCTTCAGCTTCAACTTGCACAGCACTCGCCCGTTCAGCTCCACAATAGCATCATTCGCTGACTTCCCCTGAAAATACAGAAAAAGAAGCGGGAGAATGTCGTCATTAGCATCATCATCATCATCAACAACAACAACATGACCATCACCAGCCATCATCCTAGCAAACGAATTCCCTCCGTTGCTTCACAGCGCAGCCGAGAGAGAAAACGGACGCGAATTTTCGCTAGAAAATGGGTTTCCCTGGCAGAAAAAAAAAGGAAGCCAAGAAACTTGTGGCCCGTCTTTCCAGCAAGAGGAGAGAGAGAGAGCGAGAGAGATTAAAAAGAAAGAAGAAGAAAGAAAAGAAAAACGGAGAGGAGGGAAGAAAACCCCCACTCGACGTCGGGTACAAGAAGGGGGAGGGCATCGACCCAGCATTCGCTCCCCGAGCATTACTCGACCCAGGGAAGAAGAAAAAGGATGACGGACGGACGGAAAGAAAATCGTCTTCTCAGCGCGTCACGGCTTTCTCGGAAGTTCTGCCCCCACCACCAACACAGAAACTCCTTCACTGAAACCGCGTGGACTCTAAAATTAACCGCCGCGAATGATTTATTTCGAAGCACTTGGATCGGTTTCACAGGAGGAAAAAATACAGAAGAATTTCGTTAAAATGAAGCTTTTGGGACCATAAAAAAGCTTCGTTTTAAACGAAAATGGGGTAATTGGACAGTGACTGAAAGAAAAAAATTCGTTGTACGCATCAATTCGCTACAATGAGATTCGTTGTAACGGGTTTCTACTTTGCAGTTAACCCGTAACTATTCCCATGCTCCTGACAGAAGGCATTGAAAGAAATGAAGTGAACATTAAAAAAAAACACAATTAGAAATGTAATACTAAACTAGGCTCTGAGGCACGCATTAAATTCAGGAATGTTGAAGTTCCACACACTCACTACAAAGAGACATACCAAATAAAACTATGCCATAAAAAAAAGCAGATCAACAGTGGAAATCGCCATCATAAGATCTTCGATTGGAAGAATCATTCAAAATTAAGACTCTTCCGACACGCAACGTGATTCGAACGTTGAATTCATCATCATTCAATTCCACTTTGCACATTATACCGTACAGTGCAATTTAACCTTTTCAAGTCGAACTTCAAGGTACCCGCAAACAAATATGAGTCAGGGAATCGGGCATTTTTTGTTTGGGGAAAGTCAGAAGAATTACACGAAATTGTAATTTGGTCATGTTCTGGGCCTTAAATTGCTTATTGAATGAGTTGACGGGATGCTGAAGTTGGAGGAAAGGGTTCAATTTGCACAACTAGTTTTTCACTTCCTTTCAAATCGATTCAAATGTTTCTACGGGAATTCAGACGGGGAATTGACAAACAAATATACGTGAAAAGGTTCAAGTTATCGAGGTTCAACTGTATTTGACTCCACTATGGCTTCCAAAGTATTGAGCAAAAAAAAACAGTCTTTACGGAAAACCACGCGTCAACGAATACAATAGTTACATATTCGACCAAGGTCCCCTTTTCATCCCAAAAAAACCGGAACTAGGTTGCAACGTTCATTTAAATACCGGACAAAGGCAGACAGGCACCCACCATCCCAGTCATTAGTCCAGATAATCGGAGTTCTACTCCGTTGGCACGATCCCACGAGGATCTCGTGTGGGATCCCGAGGAGCGCCCGACTCAGCAGAACAGAGGAGGGAAAAAAGGAAAACCCCAAAGGACTCCAACCCCCTCCTACTTTTCCTCCCCATCCCCCCAGAAGTGAAACGACTAGTGAGAAGCACTCGTCCGAGAAACGTGACCTGATCCTTCTCCTCGCCCTCGTCCCATTCCTCTTCCGCACGATCAACAAAAATAAATGCCTTCTGCCGTCTCCGGACAACATCGTATATGTGCGCGCGGGGGAGATCCCCGGAGGGAAACATAATGGGGCTTCTACCCGCACCAATTCATACGTCGCAGTCGGGAGGGAGAGAGAGAATGACGGACACGGAAAAGATGCGAGATCCCTCCTTCCCTTCCCACAGGGCCTCGAAGGATCCCCCACCCTCCTCCGCAAGGCGCACACAAGCATAAGCATAAGCAGCAGCAGCAGCGGTGGTGGAACACTTCCTCCAGAGAAAAACTCGGTCGTCTTCGTCGACGTCAGCAGCAACGACGACGACGACGAAGACGACCAAAGACGCTTCCCCGTCCTCCTCCCCCCAACTACGGCACAATATGCCAGCGCGTTCGCATCGAACGAACGTCATCAACTTCTTTCTCGACCACATGCGTTCCCCGATGCTGCTGCTGCTCCTTCGCTCTCAACACAACCCGAATGAAAGGAAGGAATCGCACAAACTTCCGTCAACATTTCCCCGTTCATACTTTTATTTCACGAACTTTGTTTAGGCCTCCCAGAAAAGAAAAAAAAATCCGGTCTTATATCGATTTTAAAAAGAGGTACACGATTTATTCTCCGAAATTGCTCATAGAGTACTATTTATGTAATAATACAGGTGAACTTTCAACTACTGTGCAACGAAATTCCAGGGACCAAGAAAAAGTTCTTGGCAGAATTTGTCACAGAAAACCCCTACAACATGGGTTCAAGCCCTCCGGTAAAAAAAAAAATCGTTCTACAGAGGAAATCGTTATAAGTAGATCGTCGTAGAGAGAATCCACCTGCAGTATATTATTTTTCCAACAAAAATTTGAAAGCTGATATTCCTCTTCGCGGTAATATTTTTCTGTACCATTAAAGCATAGTTTTAAACGAGATTTCCTCACTCAACATCTCTTTTCGTCGCAAGTTTTCGAAGAACACTTTTCTCGAAACGAAATCCCTTTAAATACTATATTTCTGTTTAATCGTGTAATTACAAAATATATTTGCCCAAAAAAAACGGAAACGATCTCATCAACCTTCCAACAATGCTTTGAAGCAGGAATTAATACTCATTCACAGGTACATTGATGCGCAGTATTAGATTACATGACGAATGATTCTTCAATACGCATCCGTTTTCAGTCAATTCTTAAACGGAAAAAGGAATCCAAGTGATTCTGCCCCCCCCCCCCCCTCCTTTGCATTTCTCCAGACAAAGTGCCCAAAAGACGTTCCTATTCTTCAAAATGCTCTTCTTCCTTTACTTTCTCCTTGAATACATACACAATACGAGTTTCCCTTCCTCGTATTCGACACTTGAGGTGAAGTCATAAAATTTCAACGCGAGGCTTTTTTGCTTACCGACAGCGTGAACACCAACTCCCGCAGGTTTTTTTTCTCTCACCAAGAAGCGGAATTTTCACGGCTTCAATTAAAAAATAAAATAAAAACTTTGAAGAGAGAACATTTCAACTGTTTTGTGCCATTCCGCCTACGCCCACTATGTTTCTGACGAGCAGAGAAACACACGGCGCCACATCACCATGGAAAATAACCACAAAAAAAAACGGTTCAGCATGATGGTTACGTAAACTGAATGAAAATCGAATTGGGTTTTGTAAAAAAAAAACAACAACGTATTCAGCTTCGGGCGTATTCGAAATGGGGGAAATGCACAAACATAGACCTCACGGTACTTAAAATTTCGTCCTAATGAAATTCTGACCATGAAGAAACTTTGATTTACAAGATGCCACCTGAGGGAGCACCTTTCCAAAAGTCGACTCGGTTCTCCGTAAAAATTTAACTTGACAAAAGTTATTTCGGGTAACCCTCACACGATCGAATCGGTCGATGGTGATTCGACCCAAGTCACGCCATTGATCGAAAGATTTTGGCATTCCCAAAGTTGAAACATGATTCCGAACACTGTTCCTTCGGTTTAAACTCCTCATTCCTTCTCGTCGTCGGCAAGATTTTCAACGGAGGGAAATGACATGACAGACATCCCAAGCTGTTCTTACACTTTGAATAAGGATGTTTTCCATTTTGATGCATTCCATGATATAATTCAACATTCTTCCGAAGAATAACTTTATCTATCCTAAGGTTCTGCGTATCAGCGAGACTACATTTTTTTTTTTTTACCAATGAAACTTACATTTTGTATGTGTTTCATCTTTCTTGGGAACTGAATGAAAATCGAATTAGGATTTGTAAAAAACATCTTTAGCTTCGAGCATCTTCGAATGGGGAAAACTGCAAAAACATAGACCTTCAAACCCAGAGGAAATTTAATTAACTTTCGTTCAAGTCGGTCAGGTACTTGCTCACAAATGCAAAGAGAGGAAGGTGCATCCATTGTACTGCATATCAATAAGTTAAAATAATACATAAATTAAGTAAAATACGAAATATAATTCTTATTTCACTCTAGACCACATTCGAAACAACCCTGGGACGCTTAAATAATATACAGCTAATGCTTCCAAGGCGTGAATAAGGTTTTCTTGGTCAATTGGAGACCTCTTGCAGAAACTTGAGTCTTGTTGGCAGGCTATCGAAGACAAAATTAATTGGCAGGAGCATAATCCAGTTATTGATAATTTCGGGGGATGGCGTTTAAACGGGAGTTTCCAATCCATTTCTCATTAGAACTTGTTGTTCAAATCAAGACTTGTTTTTTAAATCAATTTGGCTGGCGGCATCTTAACGGGGTTTGACTTCACGGTATTTTCGCACCTCACGGGGCCACCGTGGCGTATCTTTTTTTATTTTATTTTCTCCTGTCGAAACTTTGGCCAGGACGAAGCCATTCTGGTGAAATTACGTACTGGAAGCATCCGCCTGGTCTGCAACAACAGAGCAGAGTCCAGCAATATTTTTCAACCCTTCACACGGAACCGGAAAAGCGACAATTCCGGGATCGTTGCCCTCCCGTCGGTCGACTCGGAAACAAAAATCCGGGGCGTTGCATCAAGCTCGTCAGCAGTACCAAATAACGGTGGCGAGCGAGAGATTAATCGAAGCACCCAGCTGGGTGCCAGTGCGCATTCCGTCGCACGGGAACAGAACGAAATACGGCAAATAAAAATAACACCCATCCCCTACTCCCTCTCCCTTTTCTATCTTCTGGTGTTTCCTGGAAATCTTTCCCCCTTTTTTTTCCTCCCCTCCACCTCGTTGCACATTATTGCAGGGCAACGACAAAAAAAAAAGAGTACAAGAATGCGTTCACGCCACGCCCTATGGGAGCTGACCCGACGCCACCTCTTGGGTGTCGTTGTCGTTATTCGCAGAATTTTCTCAACATATCTCCCATCACCTCCCAAAAAAAATCCCACACACACAAATGATATAAATGAGCTTGAAACTACAAAGCGACCAAATTCATCAAATGACTGAAGCTCAAGCTTTTCAACACTCGTACAGACCCGGTCACTTCGAAACACAAGGTCGAGTTCGCGTCAATTGGATTGAAAAAAAAAAAAAGCTTTCATGCAGTCAGACAATTGTTATTTTAATTTTGCGACCAAAAGTTAAATCAAAGTACAGTATTGTACTTTTCTCATTTGCTCACACCAGTAAATTTGAAATTCAAATGAAGCATTCCAAATCTACTACATTGACGGACGAAATTCGAAACAGGATAGAAACCCGCAATTATCCGGACTTGGATCATCCATTCGTAAATTGTGATTCGACGGGAGGAAACAAGGCAACTTGCATAATTGAATTAGGACCGCGTCATTTCCCTTCGATCTACTTACATTTCGGGCGGAAATTCGTCCAAAAATAAACTTTCCCCAGCAACGCTTTCGATTCAAAATATTTCAATTGAATGACGAGATACATTTTCGACTTTCCGCAATACAGCAATCCACTATCTATATAAAGTATTTAAACTGGATAAAACGGAGTTCCACTGCACATGAACCTCTTTCAAGTCAGACCAGCAAAGAAATTCGACTTCGGGAAACGGATATATATTGTTGGCTGTATAGAAAAAAAAATAATTACAGGAAACTAAAATTGATCACATTTTGGGCCTCAAAACTGCAGAATAAATGAGTTGACAGGATGCTAAATTTGGAGGGAACTGTTATCTTCCCGATTGTTCCCTCCCTTTTTTGTTTTAAAAAGCATCGTCAAATTTTTATTGTCCTTAATCACCAGAATAATATCCCGAAGAGCTTTAGAAATTAAAGTCATGGAGGTTTGAGATTTACAATTTTCTTGTTAGACAGCTTCATTTTACCTTGTTCCTAAGGAAATTCAGTCTATTAAAAAAAAAAAACTTCGACTTATGGAGTTCGAGGCCCAACTGTACTTGCCGTAATTTCCTTATCCACTCAAAAATCACATGTACAGGTGGACTCTCTCTACAAAGAAATTCAAGGGAGCGGAAAAAAAATTCGCCGTAGAGAACCCTTATAAACATGGGAGGGAACCCCCCCAAAAGCATTATACTATTGAATCGTACAAGAGCGATTTCGCCTGCATTTCAATTTTGTAACGCCGAACAAAAAAGAAAAGAATTCGTTGCGTAGCAAAACATGACTGATGAAAGATTCACAGAGCAATTCGACTCCAACAAATTGAAGAAAAAAAAAACACGAAACAACCACTCCCCATGCATTCTGCATTCGTCCACAGCTGAGTCACGTAGGCCGGGAAAACAACCGGAGGTCAGCAGGGAAACGCGGTAGCAAACGACGATGCGAACGAAGTCGGATTGATCGCAATGTCCGCATACACACTCACCAGCGCGTACCAATGTCAACCGTTCCCCGAAAATCCTTCCTTTTCATTCCGCCGAAATTACACGCGCCTTTCTATATGCGAAGGGACGACGACGACGACGAGGAACGGAATCAATATTGCAGGGTCAATGCCTTTCATGCGCGGACAACCAGGAATAATTACGAATAACGCCTCGTTCGCAGTGGGGAATATCCCTGCATTTCAACCAAAAACCCCATTTCATCCCCGTTCCCGGCCACCTTTTCATCCTCAGGACAACTAATTTCTTTTCTTCTGGTTCGAACATTTCACGATGGAGAAAAACCCATGAGTTTAATGCATGGATTATTAATTAAAACTTTAAAGATTACCTGATTTGATTAATTAACTTTTGGATATACATTGGGTCGGATATTTTTTTTTTTTACTTTTAGTTAGTTTCGGCTGGTTATTTCATTTTGGGTTTGTTTCAGTTGAACGTTCATTTGTTTGTTTGCTTAGGTTGATGCTTTTTTTGGGTTTAATATAGGCTTGTGATTTTATTTTTGTTTATTACACGTCAGGTTAGGTTAGTTTAGTTCAGGTTCTTTTAGTTAATGTTATTTTATTCGAGATTCAGTTAATTTCTAGGTTGCTTCCTTTTTTGCGAATTTTCAGGGAAGCGATTTTGTAAAATAAAATAAAAAATTATCCAGAAAGCAATTTCAGAGGCTCCCGACAATCAAGAGTTGGACCCAAAATTTTGCAGGTGGGGTTGTTGCCCTTTGATCAAAATTGACGTCAGGAGTGTTTCTTCTATTTTTACTGCACCAAGAACGCCCTTTACTAAAGGAGGCCCGCTGCTCCATGAAACACTCGGCTATCGAAAATTGCAGGGATTTTTCGCTAAAAAACACTCGAACGGGAAGCGATGAAGATGTCGGGAAAAGGTCGGAAAACTCACCGATTCGAAGAAAACGAGGGCCTGTCCATTATCCCGGTTGATCACCGTACACCGCAGCTCCCCGTAATCAGCAAAAAGCTGCTTCAAGTGCTTCTCGGAAACGTTTTCTGCAATCAAGAACGAAGAAGAGATGGAGAAAAACCAATCAGTATCAAATATATACCATTAATGACTACAGTTCCGTCAATAACGGCGACTCAACAAGTAATTACAGTAAAGTAAGGTACAGTACAGTACAGTACCATACTTCGGTTATCTCTTAAGCTTATGGCTATAATGTACAGTGGGACCCCGACATACGGACGATTCAACTTAGGAACACTTGAAACTCAGAAAATCTGACCGGACATTCGGAAAATATATTTCTAAAATTTCTAGAAAAAGGGAAACGTTTCATTTTTCAAAACTTGGACATCCTTTAAAAAATTGACATTGAATTGATTATTCACAAAACTAGAAAATAAATTTCATTATGAGTACTGCACATTCACACACAATCAAAACAGACTAATTTAGTTTTTTTTTACTGTTTTTACAGTCCATCATCTGTGCACAGTATAGCAAGACTTGTACTTGTCCTCCTTTTGATGCCAGAAGATCAGCTTTTCCAAGTTTTTCTCATGCAGTGGTTTTCTGTACAGTATCTTGACGTTGAGACAAATTTTATTCAATTTTTCGGGAAACTCCTTCCTAATTTTTGATAACCTAAATATGTTCCCGTTGAAGTCTATAGGATAACATGATCCGAAATCCGGATACTACAGTACTCCGATATAGGCACAATGTCCGCGTACCAATCACGTCCGCATCTCGGGGCCCCACTCCACAGCTCCCCGAAAACTATGTGATAAACAAGCTACCTCAACGCTTGAATAAACTCAAGAGATGACGATTACTGTGACAAAGGTAAAAACAACAAGGCACTCGATAAATAAATAAAAAAGCCCACAATCTCAGGTCCCACCTAAAATAACCAGCAATCGTACTGTCTTCTGCGTATACTTTACTCCGATACAAACATCGGGAAACAATCAAGTCAAAATGGGAACCATGTACAGTATAGGCTACGAAGAGAATCCCAAGAAGAAGATTGAAAAACAAAGCAAAAAAACTTGAAGAACGGAAACTGACTTGAAATGCCCTTGACCCAGATGCAGTTCGTCGGCAACGTCTTTCCAAAGCCCAGTTTGACTCGACAAGCACCCAGTTGCTTGTTGTCCGCCGACCGGATCGCCTTAACGACGTTCGCAACGTCGGTGTATTGCACATAGGCGTACGCCGTCGAGCTCAGGTGCTTCTTCAGCTCGATATCCTGCAAGAAAAAAAAAAAAAACGGGAAAAAATTAATGATGAATCCACGAGAAGAGATTAACGAACGAGTTCTTTCCACAAACAACCCCGAATGTGCAACAACGAAAATTAACCCAAGAACATTGCCCATGGAATACCGAGGACACATCACTGATCAAAACTTAATTACACAAGATTTCTTCAATGAACACAGTCCGCGAATTTTCAAAAATTTCCAAAAAAATAGACCCGAAAAACCAGTTTACAAAAAAATATATATACTGCAAATGGATTCGGATAGAATAAATACTCAATCACAAATGGCACACACACACACACACACACACACACACACAAACACAACCCTTCGGGTAACGTAAAAATGATGACATTCCCATCCATTCCTGTACTCCATCTCAGTACCTGAACCCGCATGTTTTCGACCATCACCAGAACCACCCCCCATCAAAGTATAATCCTGACGATGCAAGAGTTTTTCGCAAGTACACACACAGTACTTTATACCCAGGATCAATTAGTTGAAGCCCGTCGATCGCCACCACGAAGATCCGTTTTTAAAAGGTTCCGCTCAACTCAAAGCACTCGTCATTGTCATCAATCTTGTCGACACTTCTGGCCTAAGTTGCGACCCAACATTCATGAAACCCTCACAATACTTTTTTTAATGTATTTGAAATCTTTCGTAACTCAAAATACTGACACACACATGTTCGAGGAACTAAATCTCCAGACGAGGGTGACATTCATTTCGACTGGCTTCTACAGAGGAACATTTGCTTAGATATGGTACCGGTATTTTCATCAGGCAGCAATAAACAAAAAAAAGTACTCGTCAACTTTACACTATGATCCATATTAATTTAGGATAACCGCAATTCAAGAATACAGAGCAAGACGAATTGTCCTTCAAAAATTCAAATGAACCCCTTCCATTCATTTGAATATTTCATGCAGGGAATTTTTTGTTTTATGGTACCGGTGTTTTTATCATACAGAAATGAAAAACCACTTCTAATTAACTTTGCTTCAAATGAACTGAAAGAAAAGTATTGAAAGAATGACAAAACCTTGCAAAAGTTTCCGGATAACCGCATTTCAAGAATACTCGGCTAGATGAATTCTGCTTCAATAATTCAAATGAACCCCTTGCATTCTCTTGAATATTTCATGCAGCGAAAAATAATTTTCTTGTGACGGTACCGGCATTTATATGATGCAGCAATGAATAAAAATGTCGCATTAACTTCGCACAATGCACCATACGATTGAAATTTGAAAGATGAGCATGAAAATAATTACCCCAACCTTGCAACAATTTTTTAGATAAACGCAATCCGAAGAACACTCAGAAAAAATAACTTGGGCTTCAACATTTCAAATTAACCCGTTTCGAACTTCTTCAAATATTTTATGCGGTGAAGACAGCGAGTTGTGTCACCAGTGAGTTATAACTGCAACCTGATCATTTCTCGAGATGCATCAAGAATGTCCCTTCTTTCGTTGTTTCAAGCTAGGTATATACTTCAACACTTTCAGGGACAGACGCGGAAACTACCAGAAGAATCCGACCACGAGACGCCACATTCATCTAAGGCGATAAATTAGACTTTCCTTCCGCCTCGAGACGAAGCCATCGATCAAAGTTCGACTCACTCACCGAAATTCTCTCCAAAAAAAGAAAAGAAAGAAATAAAGTAGTTTGACAACTATACGCACGTCGCTGCTGGGCGGTATGAAATGAGTTCTCTTTGAAAAGTTGGAAACGCAAACCCTGGGGTACCCACACACACACACACACACACGAAGGGTACGGAGAGGCAACCTTGACGCGCGAGCACTCATGCAAAAACCTCGTCAATCTTCCTGCCAATCACGCAAATGGAAGCTCGAGCCAGATTTCGCATTCACCATTTGTTCTCTCCCTCGCCTCCTGCATTAATCATACAGGCCCCTAAAAGCTTTCCAGCTCTAATGCAAAGAAAGCCCTCCGCTTAATAACATGATTGACTATCTCGCTCAGGTCTCAGGTGGGCACGGAGGTACGAGAACGTAAATCCGACGCCGATCGCATTCAGCGAATAATACTTCTCTCTTATCCACGATTCAGAAATAGGGTAACAAATGAAGAGAAAAAAAGGCCACTTTGACTGAGCATCACTCGAGTGCTAGAAAAGAAGAGAAAAGCTAATTTTTGCAGAAAAAAAAAAATAGATACCCTACCGATTGACTGTCGAGACGTGATTGCTGAAATTAATACTCTTCCATCAAAAGCATCTGCTCGGTTCTTGAGACATCTGCTTCCATTTGACCAACAGAATAAACGGTAATTCAAGAGGTGATTTCATTACCATGGTCCCCCATTAAATGAACAGACTCCTCTTGCAAAATATACGGTAATGATTTTCCACAACACTGTTCTAAACCGACCCAGATTTACAAGTGTTGGCACATCTTTCATCAATCTGACCCTGCACCGACGGTACAAGTAAACTTGGACAGTTGAAAGGTTAACTGGTGAACAGTGCAACAACTTATGTCCGCGTTGTGCATGATATAGCAATCCCAATTGATGTGAAAAAAAAACCATGATGTACAATGAATGGCATCATTATCCCGTTTCAGGACAAAAAAAATTAATATACAGGCCTTACAAATTTTTATCGAATTTCGAATAAAAAAACAACGCACTTGAACTCATCCTCAAGGTTTGCGTGTGATTCCAACTGGCAAATTTTGTTCAAATGTCCATATTGCAGAATTAAATACACCACAGAACAGAATACTACAGTAAATGAATTCACTGTAACCGATTACATTTACACTCAAAATTACTATCCCAGTTGATTCCTGCAGCAATCCTAAATCGCAATCCCTCACGCGCTAATTTAAAAATTAAATCCAAATGACCCATCATGCAAAATACAGATAATCCTTGACATGTTAAAAGGGAAAGGAATGCGAAATTCTGTACTGTACTTGAAACTTCAGAAACGACGAATTTCAAATTTCCTCCAGCACTCTGGCGCCGCCTCTCCATTTCCCCACAAGAACCAACGACCGCGATTTATCACGTTCCGAAAAGATTTCGAAAATAAATCTCGTTGATACCTTGGAGCACTCCAACTTACAGGCTAATACAGTACTGTACTGCATTCATGCATTAAAGCAGGTCATATTTCAAGGGAAAAGCGGGAAACACAACTACTGCACTATAATAATCACGGAAGTAGAAATTTTTATCCCTCCGCAGAGTCCGTTACGATCACTCGAATTTTCCATTCGGGTTCGGTTTACTACCGGAAACCCGCAGAGCGTCCTTCGGGATAACATAAGAACTAGAAAAAATTTCCACCACGATAGTCTGCAATGCGGAAACGGAAGTGAGATTCGCCCACGCAATTTCCCTCCAGCCTTTCCAAACGAGATGGAGTAGATGAATGTCGGGAGGAACAGATCCGCCGACGCTCCACGAGCGGCAAAAGAAGCCCGGAAGAAGACTGATGAAGGGAAGCCAACAACACACACACACACACACAGAGGCCCATCACGAAAGAACACCGAAATGAAAAATATATTTCCTCCACAACCGAGATTCTCACTGAAAATATTTCAGATTGCCTCGACCGACGCCCAAATCAGCGTCTGCCGGAGAATGTTTACGACAGTACCGCAAAATATAAATTCCGACAGGATACCGAGAGAAGGAGAACACGTGAAACTTGATGGAAACAAAAAAACTGAATTACTAATTAATTTTGAATCTTTTCTACGCGGTCTTCCCGAAGAGGAAAACATCGAGCAGAAGAAAAGTTAGGTTTCGTTCTCTTCCGTGATTAGAATTCTGAGCATCCCCCCCCCCCCCCCCCCCCC